>NNCF01127853.1:64928-128396 GCA_002313205.1 Laupala kohalensis | reverse complement strand
AAAACGGGGTAATTATAACAGGGATAGTATAGTGTGTAACACTCACCTGAATAAAGTTGCCCTAGCCAGCTCATGCGCCAATCAAATTCATTAAGTAAGTTCGAATTCGTTTTAAGTAAAAGCACACACTGTGATTCCTTACCATAGGAAAACGCATTTAAAAATAACTTTGACTTAATTATTTATTTACACAATACATTTTAATTATAATTAACATGCACGTACCCCCAAAATCACACATTATCCCACATAACACTGAACAGTAATTCACTCTTTATAGACTCTCCTGGTATATGGTATTACCAACTATTTACAACAAATATGAATTGAATTATGAGAGAAAAACCCTTATCATTGCTCATCTTTTTTATGCCCTTCCTAATTAATTAACAATCAAATGACAAATGTTCTGAGCATGGACCACAATTTTTCATGGTTGTCGCACTAAGTCTTCTCTATGCCACTTACGCTACTATTACTGGTCGCAGCCAGCTCCAAGATTACCTTGATTACAGATGAACAGATCAGTCTACTGAAGTGGTTGGAGATTGGAATGCCATTAGTTGCACTGACTCGTGCTATGATCCCTTTCTCGTCTCAGCTGGCAGTACATTAATCGTCTAAGACCAGGCCCTCCTGTGGTTGCCGCGACATCCGGAGTTCCCACTCTTCGGAAATACAGCGCCTCACCATCGTAATAAAATTTCTTGTACCCGAAAAGTTTATTGAAACTTGTCGAGATGCGATCAGAATGTTTTTGTGTCGCCACTCATTAACGAACAAAATAAAACATTTAGTTTTCAACTTGTTCTCGGAGAAATTTTTAAAAGTTGCAGTTTCGACAATTTCGTAAAATTTTGACAAGTTTAAGTTGTCTCTTAAGTGCAACTTGTACGAAAAACGTCAAGACGTAATAGTCAAAAAATTCTAAGTACAACACCTCATGATGCAATGATAATCAGTGAGATGATGCTATACGGTAAAGATGTTATATTAAAAGCTGTTCTGATAATAATCTGAGAATAAATTATCTAATGCTCACGGAGCGTCTCTGCTTGAGATTTTATCGACTCGTACCCACTCTGTCCATCCGAGGCGTGCTCCCGTGTTTCGTTTTCAAAAACTTTGTGACTCTTTTAACCCAATAATATTAAATTACTACTCCACGTGGAATCATCCTTATGGGTTCCTCTTAGAATGACGAGTGGAGGTCCCTGGTCAATAGTTAGTCTTCTTCTTAAGAAATTTCCACAGTTCTACGGCGTCATCTTTTTCACCCATCCTCCTCAGTGATCTTAACCAGACGCTTTTAATAATAATAGAATATTAAATTTTGGCAACTTTCGAAATTTTAAAATGTCACAACCATCTCTTCACGTTATTCTTTATCTACGGAACGACACCGTTAGCAAAGCCGTCGCTGGCCTCCTGGTATGCGTCACCGACTCATTGACAGGTCTTGTCAGTGAGTCCAAGGGTCCAGCTCACCCACACCCTCGTTTTCCGGGTCTCCTATTGTCATCCATTTATACTCATAAAAACCTCTACCTCCCTTTTCAGCAGCGATCTACGTCTTCCTTGCAGTTGCGTGCAGGAATCCAGATCTGTCACCAACGTTGACCTCGTCTCTTTCAAAAATAAGTCCAGTGATTATCCATTCCTTCCCAGTTTCAATTTTAACGACGTTATTTATTATGTTTGCAATTTTTTACCTCCCTTCACCTTCTGGCCAAAAATAATGCGTAGAACGCAGACATTCTTCCCTTCGTCAAGTAGAATCCTTGTCTTCATGGAATTTAGGGGATCGCGTTTTGGAATCGTAAAGTAATCCAAGCTATTCTTGAGCCATGTCGCCTTCGCGGAAACGCCTGCTTCCTTATTTCCTCTGATTCCCACGTATCCTGGAATCCAGTAAAACATTATGTTCTTTCCATCACTTCAAAGCGAGAAAAGCACATCCTGGATGTTCTGGATCAGCTTATCAGCTGGATACATAGTCTGGATTGCTTGAAGGACACTTAGAAAATCAGATCAAATCAGGAAATGATATCCGCGGGAGCACTTTGTTGATCGCAATGCTCTCAATATGGCGTAGCACTGAGCGGTGTAAATGCTCCACAGGTCGCCTAGAAGGTAGCCACAGGTCTTACGGGGGGAAACCATGGAGCAGCCGACACCATGAGTCTGCTTCGACCCGTCGATAAACACAGGGATATGGACCCGGTGTTTGTCGAGGATAATGTGAAAGTATACCCTCAACGTCGGAGCTGGAGTGTTCTTGTCATGATGGAGAAGATCGAAATTACTCTTCCCAATGCCCAAGGACGAGTCTTATTGAAATCGTGATTTAAGACATTTTGTGTGCGTATAATCAAGGTTTCCAAAATTTATTTGGAGCAATACCCAAATGGTTTGGATGCTCTCAGTCTTTTGTTGTAGAAACGGAAGGAAGAAGAGGAAGGATGAAATACTGCGTTGTGTACCAGATTGTCGGGTAAAGATAGCACATGGCAAAAGTGTCATAGCATAAGGAGTTGCAGCCGGAGGTAAAGAGATGATTCGCTACTATCAGCATGCAAACTCGGAATGAGACTAGTACGGTAGACTCCCGTAACTAGCCGGTTTCCTGCATGATGGACACTATCCAACTTCTTTAAATAGCTTGCACGAGTAGAATTATATACAACACACATAATCGAGCCGAGATCTTATGAATGCTCTATGAAACTGGAGCAAGGAGGAGCGATCATCGCCTCATTCCCTACTACTCAGATTCAGAGACTTTAATGTTCTTACTCTTAGGTTTGTAAGATGTTCAATCCAATTCACTCTCTGATCAATGATTAGACCTAGGAAGTTTACAGAAGGATAGAATGTTAGAACGTTGTCCCCCATGGCGAGGTGAGGTTCTGGCAGGAGGCTTGGTCTTCTACTGAAAAGAACAGCATGTGTTTTTAAGCAGAGAAACGAAAGCCAGTCGTCTTTGACCAGTAGTATAATCTATTGAGGACGTGTTGGATTTGTCGCTCCGCACCTGTGACACTCTGCGATGAGCAAAAGATGGCAAAGTCGTCGACAAAAAGAGTGTTGGAGAGGATTCTTTACAGCAGATGTTATGCTGTTAATAACCACTGCAAATAAGGTCACATTCAGGGTTGAGCCCAGAGGGATACCGTTCTCTTGAAGGAAATACTTTGCTTCTGAAGAGAGCTATTTTATTATAGAAATTAGTGAATAATTCCTAAGTATATAAAGACTTCATGAATACTCTTTTGAACGAACGATGCTTAGAATTATGTCCTGCTGATATACACTATTTAATTAGATATCCCAGTAATTGAACAACGTATAATAGGCTAAAATGTCACCTATACTTCATACAGGCGAAGTATCTATCTCTCTATGTAATCATCTTCGAGCAGCCACGAAAGTGTGACCCCCTTACCGTTATATGTATACAGGATGATTCAGAATTCCTATTACATAGTTATAGGTGTTTTAGAGGGGACTCAGAACAGCAATACTTGGTAATAATCCCATGTCCGGCAATGCGCCTTTTGGAAAATAAGCGACTTTGAAATAACGTCAAAGGATGCGCTACACGTACATCAACCAACTCGTACCTGCGTGAACTACAACATATGCTCGAAGTGGCAATCACGAGTTTCGCTTCACAAAGTGTACCTGCGAACAATGTCCACATACACAGTCCAAAAGTCCTGGAGTGTCCTGAATGACCTGCGTTGCAGCTCTGTTTTTCCAATCTTGTGAAAATGGCATGCGTGGACGGGCACGTTCCGAAATCATTCATATTACAGGTGTTGTGCTAATCGACCATTTCATCCACTTTCACCGTACTGTCCATGGACTCGGAAAACGTGTACTACGCCATCTTGTAATGCACCGTCTTTCTCCATAGCTCAGTGGCAACTATGTACATGCGCAACAATTCATTGGATTGTTCTCTGACGACAAGTGACATGACGTCACTCAGGACATCACGATACACCGTCCTCCGTCAATTTCTATTGCCTTCTATCGTTAAAAGTCGCTTATCTTGCAAACGGCGCATTTTCGGACATTGTTTTATCACCAAATATTATTGTTTTCAGTCCCCTCTACAACGTGAATAACTGTGTAATAGGAATTCTGAATAAGTCTGTGTAAGGTATCGTAGGGAATTGTACGTGAGTAACGTCATGCTCCATTGTGCATTATTATATAATATTCATAATTGTTCAGATGTCCTTTTTACATGTTTAATGCTAAATATCAAACCGAATGAATTTTTCCTAGTTTATAGACAGTGATCAGACAATTATTGGCGCGCTTTAGTGATTAAGTAGAGTTGGGGGTGCTACTCGACCGTCTACTTTCCGTTTCAGTGGATAGTGACTACAAACATTTACTTAACTACAATCAATTGTACGAAACTACTAGACTGAATATTTTTGTAGGAAAACGTTTAGTTGCCACTACTCAGAACTGATCTAAATTAAAGGTTTAATGTGACCCAACCTTTAGAGCTTCCGTGATTCCATAGTCGGATAGCCTTGCGTCTCATGATCCCTTCCACAAGAGCACTATAGACCCAAGGTGATTCCCAACCTACAATATTTCCAAATAGCCATAATTATGGTATTGAAACTACGATGTATTTTTGTGCTTAGTACCCATCATTGGAGGTAACGGAGTTAAGGAGCGTCGTGCGATGGCGCCCGTTGTCACCCATCACAGCACATCCACCACATCCACCACTTCTGGAGAGGAACTCGCGTCATCTTCGACAGAAGTGAATTCTGCATCTTCATCAACTACGACAGAGAACTGATATGGTTCTACCCACTAGCGGATATCATTGATCAAATATCTACGAAGAAGTTATTGGTAGTCTTTGGTCAAGCCGTTTTTAAAACTTTTTTAAACGTAGATTTGAGGATTTATATCAGTTCATTATTGGCTCTACTGTTTTATTGAGAGCAATGAACGAAAATATGCAAATTTGCATTTCACTTCAAGCAAACTAAGCGAAATGCGTCAATATTTTTGAAATTTCTTATTGTTGGTAAAAAATTTAAAGGAAGTAATTTTACGCACATATTTCTTATGGAACACACAAAAGAAAGAAGTATGTTAAGTTATTTATAAGTTATAAATTTGTGTTTTGTTATATTATATTTTCAGGTTTTATAACATAACAGGCTACTACTCGGTTCTGGAGTGTAATACGCGTTTAAAAATAAAGAGATTGTAACAACAAAACTGTTTTTATTAAATTATAATGAAACATTTACACGTTTCAAATTAGTAGTAAAAGAGTCCAAAAAATTAGGGTTTGAATATTAATATGATGGTAATTTACTTTCTTCTTTGTTTCGAGTAATGACATGATCATAATAAACTGTTTAAATTGAGTTTTTTAACCTTTCAAATTGTTCTTACAACTAGCTTAGTACGAGTGGCTTTCCTGTATGAATTATATAATTCTTGTGTAATTATTCTTTCTCAATTACTAGATAACTACCCGGCGTTGCCCTGGATTTTTCTTAGAACAATCTTATTTTCCTCAGGAAAAAATTGTCCTAATTTTTCGAATTCATAATAATAAAAAATTTAATACAAAACTTGACTGCATTCACTACACCATCTCGCGAGAACCGCTTGTCGAATTTTCGCTTCCAAGGCATGACGCAGCTGCACCTTTTCATTACACCGCTTGAAACACAAAACCTATTCGTCGAAATTTTACGATTTAAAGACTTTGTTGAATGCACTAAACAAATAATTCCTTATATTTGATAATGATGGTTTTTTCTTCTTAAATCACTCATTTAAATTAAAGTGTTTTAACACTTCTATTTTTAATAACGTTTCATCAATAATTTTGGTTAATTTTTGTATATAAACATGCTGTCGCAGACTTTTTTATAGAATTCTTTGAGGAATACAGTATTTCCATTCATAGTTATCCACCGTCTTGCGTGGATTGCTTCCTTGTCACTTCTCAGTCTCCGATTTCTTTAAGCAAAACGCTGGTTTCGCTGAAGTTATTCGAGAACTGAAAACTTACTGAGCGGACACAGTAATCATCTTGGGTGGTCATTTCAACGCGTCTGAACATCTACAAAAACTAAAAATGGCCTCCCTGCACACNCTGCCTCCACGCTTCAACGTTCCACAAATAAACCACGAAATTAACCTGGCAAACATCTCCCTAAAACATCACCTGGCAGACACAAAAATCACATTTTTTGATTTGCAACCACACCTGACTGCCAAGGACATTACCCAGCACGGTTTACACCTGAGACCGTCTGGGAAACAGCACTTCGGTTCTCTCCTAGCTTCACATCTGACCTCACATCATCCACTTGCCCCATTACCCACTCCTACACCTCCTCCTGCACCTACCTTATCTCCTCCTCCTCCACCTCCCTCTGCTCCTAACTATATCACCATTTCCTCTTCCTATCTCCACACCCATTTCTTCTCCTGTCCCCGTTCTTTCACCTACTGCTTCCTCATCTCGCACGTCCTCATCTATTCCTCCTGCCGCCCCCATACACAGTTACAACTTGCGCTCAGGAGTACGATGTGGTACTCGAAGGTGACAATCGCGTTCAGGTGCATAATGCGGGTTTGATCCGGAACTAGAAGCTGTACCAAATTCAAATTCCTCTCTACAATCTAATGTCGATTCCATTTCTTGTGAATCAAAAACTCTTTGCGAAAATATAATTATATTTCATCATAATGTCCAATCCCTTTCAAACAAATTGACAGACATTGAAATTCTGGTACACGAAAGTCGACACGATTTGCTATGTCTCACAGAGCATTGGCTTTCAACTAACAACATCAACGATACTGCTATTTCTAATTATTATTTAGCAAGTTCTTACTGTCGGCAAAATTTTAAAGGCAAAAATCCCCACGGAGGTACGTGTATCTATGTTCGTAATGATATTTTATTTTCTCCACAGCCAGGTTACGAGAACTTCTGCGTAGATAGTGTGTTCGAATTTTTTGCAGTTAATATGACCGACACCGGTATTGTTGTTATGAGTATTTATAGACCTCCTCAATCAGATCTTGACATATTTTTTCGGAACTTTGAAATTGTTTTAAAACATATCACACATAAATCTAATAAATATATCGTCATATATGGTGATTTCCACATCGATTTCCTGAATACATTCGACTGCACATTCACCAATTAATCGATTCAAGAATCTTATCGACCCCTTCAACTATATTACTACGATAAACGATCCCACTCGCCTCTCAGGATCATCTCAAACATAGCTAGATCAAATTATAGTCAACAATAGAATCTCGCATCACTCTCAAGTATTTATCGCTGAATACAGCGATCACCTTGCTCAAGTATTGACTATTAATAATATACCAAAACCACTTAAAATCCTTTACAAATTTACAAGCGAGTTTAAAGACACAAATCAATCCATATTTATAAAGTATTTGCGTGAAGAAACATGGAAAGATTTTTACAATTGACAAAACACCCACGACAAATCAGTGTATTTATCTCAAAATTCCTAAAACATTACAACTCTAGCTTTCTCATAAAACGTAAGTTAATTAACACAAATACAATAGATGGATCACCCAAGGGATAAGGATTTCTTAAAAAAACAAACAACGCCGTTTATATTATCTTTCAAAACGCTATAACCAACCACCCAAATTCCATGATTATTTTCGTAAATATAAGACTATTCTTCGAAAAGCAGTCTAGTCCGCTAAAGTAATGGAAAACTACAGGCATATAATAAAATCGAACAACCGGAAGAAAGCCATGTGGAATATTGTTAA
Source organism: Laupala kohalensis (assembly GCA_002313205.1). Classification (NCBI taxonomy): domain Eukaryota; kingdom Metazoa; phylum Arthropoda; class Insecta; order Orthoptera; family Trigonidiidae; genus Laupala; species Laupala kohalensis. Next base: position 120,557 of record NNCF01127853.1, on the reverse strand, counting down.
AAATTACACATCAACTTCTGAAAATCGCGAAGAAAATGTTTCTTTACTAAACGATGGCAAAATCGTATCAAATCCTCAGGACATCGCAAATTTGTTTAATTCTTACTTCTCAGAAGTAGGTAAAATAACAAACTTAATATATCCAAATCAATGTCCTCCAATTATATCCACCCACATACCCAATTCTATGTTAACTTCCGAAACTATTGCCAGTGAAGTCATGAGAATCATCTGTTCATTAAAAAACAAATTTTCAACAGGCATAGATGATATACCCGAGTTTATTGTTAAATTTNGGCATAGATGATATACACGAGTTTATTGTTAAATTTTCGGCCCACGCGATATTAAATCCTCTTATAAATATTTTAAATAGTTCTTTATCGGAAGAGGTGTTTCCTAACATATTTAAGAGAGCTTAAGTGAAACCTTTACACAAGAAGGGAAACAAACTTGCCTTCTTCTTTGTCTCTCCCTTTTGCCTTTCAGCGTCGGGTTAGCCATTTCAGATATTTCTTATCTGCAGCCTTGCGCTGAACCTCTTGCAGCGTTGCTCCTTTCTTTCTATATATCTCTTCAATGCTCTGATCCTACGTTCCTTGAGGTCTGCCCACTGCTCTTTTCCCCTCTGGCCTTGCATTCCATATTGCCTTGGTTTTTCTGTAGCTTTCCATTCTTGTCACGTGGCCAAACCATTTTAAACTATTTTCTTCCATCGTATGTACTAATGGAGTTTGCTTAAGCTCTTCTCTTATTTGTGTGTTTCTTATAGTCTCTCTTGGTTTTGCCCGCTATTTTTCGAAGAAATTTCATTTCTGCTGCAGTTGGTCTGCTTTCCATTTTCTTATTTATAGGTAAGGTTTCTGTAGCATAAGTTAATGATTTCTTATAGACCGCGTTTAATAGTTGTAGTTTTGATTTGTTTCCTATTCTCATGTTCAGTACGTTATTGTATACTTGGTAGTAAATTTTATTGGCATTTTCAATTCTATTATTTCTTTCGACATCTTGCCTGCCATCATCTGAGATCACTGTACCTAGATATTCATATGTCACTACTTGTTCTAATATCCTTCCCTGCCTGGAAACATTGATTTCTTTTCTGTCCCTACCAATGTGCATAACTTTACTTTTGTTGGTGTTAATCTTTATTCCTCTATCCTGTAATGCACTTCCCCATTCCTGTATTGCTACCTTCATCTCATCTTCATTACCAGCGATTAAAACTATATCATCTGCATATACCAAGGAGTGTATTCAAACTGGTTTTATCCTCCAATTTCCTACTTTACATTTCTTAGTTCTCCTTTTTGTTTGTTTTATGATTTGGTCCATGAAAATTATAAAAAGTAGTGGGCTTAAAGAATCTCCCTGTTCATTTCCCTTTTCCATTCTAAATTGGCAACTCTTCTGTCCATCTAATCTAACCTGTCCGTATACATCTTTTTACATACATTTTATAACTCTAATGAGTTTCTTTGGCACTGACATCTTTTCTAAAGCTTTCCATAGTTCCTTTTTTGGAACCATGCCAAAGGCTGATTTGAGGTCTATGTATGCAATATACATATCCTTTCCTCGACTTAGAGCTTTATCTATGAGCGTTCTGATTATGTGGATATGGTCTTGGGTCTGTGTAAATGTTCGGAATGCGGCTTGTTCTTCCTCAAATTCCTGTTCAACAAATCTTATTAGTTTGTTTACAATTATTCTGAGAAGACTTTGCTCACACAGGAAGCCAGAGATATGGCTCTATAGTTTTCACATCTCCATGTGCTACCTTTTTATGGATGGGTATAATTATATTATTTTCCAACTCTTTTGGTATTTCTTCTTTTTCCCATATATTTTTGAAAATAGCTACAGGCTAATCTGTAGCCTTATCACCACCATATTTAAGCATCTCTGGGGCGATGCCATCTGGGTCTGCTGCCTTTCCTATGTTCAGTTTTAGTAGAACTTCTTCAACATCCCTAAAGATTCCTTCCTCGTCCGCCTCGCCTGGTTCATGCCTCTCACACATATCCCCCTCCTTTACAAAAGCCTCCACAGAACCTTCCACAGAGCTTTCCACTTCTGGGCGTCTTCGTTCGTGCCTCTCACACACTTCCTCCGACACTCGTTCTGTCTCCTTCCGAAAAGACCTGCGTAATACTTCCTCCCAACTTCTAATATTCTCGCGGGATGTGATTCCATCTCACCATCACTGTTTATTACATTTCTCACTGGTTTTTTATATTTTCTTCTCAGTCCATTAATGGTTCGCCAGTACAGACTCTTGTTTGCTCTATAATTATTTTCGACTTCGTTTCCGAATTCTTCCCAGGTCTGCTGTTTCGACTGTTTGACCGCTATTTTTGCATCGTTTCTAGCTTCCGCGTATTGTCCCCAACCCTCATGTCTTTTGGTCTGTAGATATTTAAGATAAGCCTTCTTTTTTATTTTAACCAGTTCTTTAACCCTTTCATTCCACCATTTAGTTCTTTTGAATCTCGTATTTACTGTTTTTGAACCGCATACCTCCGTTGCCGTTTCAATTATAGCTGTTTTGAAGGTACACCATTTTCTTTCCAGGTCCCACTCTTCTACGTTGCCATACTTAAGTTACTTGATACGTAGTTTTTCTTGATATACCTTTCTTTTCTCTGTTCCCCGTAGTTCCTCGACCTTTATTTTTGAATACTTTTTAGTCTTTACATATTTCTGGATAGTGATGTTAACTTTCATTTCTACCAACTTGTGTTCAGTGTTAAGCTCCGCACTCCNAGTGCTAAGCTCCGCACTCCTATAGACTCTAATGTCTTGTACTGCATATCTAAATGCTCTGGCGTATGTGAAGTAATCTATCAAACTTTTGTATTCTACATGATTTTTTACTGTTTTGAATGTAAATATATGTATTGATTTTTGAGAAAACCAAGTGTTGCTATCAATAGCTGGTTGTCCACACACATTTCTATCATGCGTGTTCCATTCTCGTTTCTGATTCTTTCTGCCCCATGTACTCTCATATTTCCTTTCCCCACTCTTCTATCGTTGCCTATCCTAGCATTCCAATCCCCCATGATGATAATGTGGTTGTTATTCTCTCCACTAATGTTTATGGTTCTCTGTAACTGCGTATAGATTGCTTCTTTTTCTAGTATTTCCTTGTCATCAGGGGGAGCATATATATTAATTAAAGTCACTCTTTCTTCAAGAAGTATATCCAGTTTTATAATTCTCGAGTTTACGGGTTCCCAAGACAGCACTCTAGCATTTATATCTGGGTCAACAATTATTCCTACTCCCTCTTTTGCTCTTGTTTTCTCTCCAACTCCTGAAAATCTTAGTACATATCCCTTATCTAATTTTACTTCCACATTTCCTTTCTTTTTTGTTTCGCTGATACCCAATATCTTCAATTTGTATTTTTCCATCTCTTCCACTATTTCTACTTCTTTGTCTGTTAAAGACGTTATGTACCATATACTTATTCTCGAACCATTTCGAATGCGCAGTTGTGATTTCCGAGGCTAAATATTTGGCTTTGAATCTAATGTAACCCATGAAACANAAACTTAATATTGGAAATTACCGACCAATATCTCTACTACCCACTTTCTCAAAAATCCTAGAAAAATTATTCTATAAGCGTCTTCTAGATTTTTTATCAAAAAATAACATTCTCTCTGACGATCAACACGGTTTTAGGAAATCTTTTTCCACTCCAAGCGCCATATTTTCCCTCTTAAACGATGTTACCACATCTCTTGACCGTGGAGAAAATCCTCAGGGTGTTTTCTTGACTTATCCAAAGCATTCGATGTCATCGATCACGGAATTCTCCTTTCCAAATTGCATTCTTTAGGCATTCGTGGACTTCCACATCAATGGCTAACTTCTTATTTAAAAGATAGATATCAACAGGTCGAAATATCCTATACTAAAAATAAAATACTTCAGCGTTGTCTTTCAGAAACAAAGCCACTTACTTGCGGAGTACCCCAAGGATCAATTCTCGGCCCTATACTCTTTTTATTGTANAGGTTCAATTCTCGGCCCTATACTCCTTTTATTGTATGTGAACGACATGTCATCATCCACATCAGATTGCAAAATGGTTCTTTTTGCTGATGACACTAATTTACTATGTAAACACGCCAATGCTCAAAAAGTTTTGTCTAACCTTTCGACTTGGTTCCATGCAAATCGTCTCATTGTAAACACTGACAAAACAGTGTCTATGTCATTTCACAATAGTAATACAAAATCTTTACCCCATGTTTCTCTTTCTTTAAACGGAACACAATTAAAAACTGTTACGAATACAAAATTCTTAGGTCTCCATATTCAAGACAAACTCAAATGGAAATGTCACATTGACAATCTTAATTCCCAATTAAGCAAATTGTGTTACGCATTCCGAATCTTAGTTAACGCAGTTAGTCCACGTATTTCCCGTTGCGTTTATTTTGCAAACATTTACTCCCATTTACTTTACGACAGTACCTTGTGAGGTAATTCCGGTCTGAGTATTCAAACTTTCCGAATTCAGGAGAGGACCATCTCATTCGGGAATCGTTCTATATAAAAGATATTATGAAATTGAATCTCTTCAAATCCGCGGTTAAAAACTACGTCCTGCACCATTGATTCTACAATGCACTGGTTTTATTGATTTTATTAAAAGTTAAATCCGTCTTGTACTTTATCATTACATTGTTGTAGTAATTTTAAACTTAACTTATAACAATTTCTAAATCTATTTTCTTGTATGATTGTTGTTTCTTATGATTTATATTAATTTAGTTTTATGTGTACTCAACTTTGGCACGGTTATGTACATTAATTCTGTAGCCCCATCCTGGCCTGGGTTTTTCTCCGGTTTTCCTTCGGGTAGAGGCGGATTTCTTATACAGGTTCTGTAGCCTTTGTCTAGGGGCGTGTTTGTTGTAACAATAAATCGTGAATTTAATGTTATTTCAATTCTTATGTTTTTTAATCACTGCACTCAGAATAATCTATAGTTCGATAATAATTTGTACATGTAAATTTTTTGCGTTAAATTACAAACATATTGACATTATCTTATTATCTTATCTTGGAATTTTTGCTGAAATTTTTGAATCCGTCTTTGCCTTAGAGCCCTTGATCGAAATTGATGGGATGGTCCCTCACTTGCTTCCGGAGAGTAAATTAGTTTATTGTTATCCACGTGGTCATACCCTGTTTGTACAGCCTTTGTGACAATAAATTTGTTTATTAAAGATAGCCATCTCACTAAACAATACCAAGACACATCATCAGTAAGGTCATTGCTGATTTCTTCTATGAAAGATTTGGACTATCGGTGTGTTTTGACATTTGAGCGGATGTAGCTTACAATTATAACTATCTCCTTTATAAAATGTGGATATTTAAAATATTTAGATGCCTAATGTTATCTGTGAGTAATACAGAGGACAGCTAGTAATTCAGGGTACGAAATGTGAGCATTGAAAATCCCCACAAGGCCTTGGATTTTACCTGTCATAGTCGGTGCACCAACAATAGCAATACTCAACTTTGGCAATCTTCCCAATAGGCACTGAATATTTCACTAAAGTACCATCCAGGGCGTTTTTAATGACACAACGTCGATTAGTACCCTTCAATGTAAGAAGATTTAACTGCTCTTCCACCATCTCCAAGTAATATGATACATGTCTAACAAATATAGCAAGTTGCGGTTTATCTTAGACTCGTCCAATGCCACACTCATTGCTCAGCAATCACATTTTTTTGCTAGTTACTTACAATTTCACCCCTAATAGCAGAAACTCGCCTCTCTATTATATGTCCCGAAGCGGGCATTTGATCAACCAGTTTTTGGAGTTTCTTATTTTCGGGATCTAAAATAGAAACAACTTGTGCAATATTGTTCTTTACACACTCCCCCTCTCTGTCAGGTTTCTTCAATTTTATAATATGTGTTACACGAGAATATGTGATGAAATTTTTTTAAAGTTAATTTTTATATAAAATCTCCGAATACTATGTGAAGACAGTTTTTACAAATTAGCAACATGTTTTCCAAGAGAGAACACAAAAAAAATTGTATATATATTTTTTCAAACATTTTATTACACTTTTTAGGTTAAATGTTTAGGTCTCCTAGATGCAATGAAGAAATAATTGAACATGACATACCAGTGACGAATCGTTTTTGTTTGTTTGTTTGTTTTGGCGTCGCTGAGTTAATAGTGAAATCCCGATATCGTGTAATTCTAAATTAAGCCCTCATGGAAGAAATACACCACGAGCATCCCTGGGGGGATGTTTTTACGGATTAATATAATTGAAAATTAAATCGAAAAATGTAAACTGCAGCGAATCCATAGTTTTAGAGTTACTGAGGTGTTTAAAATATCATTGCCATTATGTTATCGGTTGTGGGGTTGGGGGTGGGAAGGTCGAGACGTAAAAATAACGTAAAAAGACCTATATAGTATTCTGAGGTGAATAATCGTATTGCCAGTTACATTATGTACCCTTCAGATTACATTAGAGGCACGTAACCCTTGAACGTTGGCGGGATGAGTTGCGGGTTTGAGTTGAGCGTCACACGAAAAATTATCGAAAATGTTCGATAAGAGAAAGAATTTACGAAAAATCACTCCTACGGGAAGTAAATGGGAAATTGCTTTTTCCTAAAAACTCTTATACTTTTTCCTAAAAACTCAAACAAATATACTATTATACCACCAACATTAATGGATAACGTTAATGAGAATGTGAAAAAGAATAAAGTTGCAGTCATATTACAAAATTCACGCGCGCAATGCAGCGGGGACTCAGCTAGTAGTCTATACCGGCACCCGCTGGACCTTCTTTACGGTCCATAATTTATAATACATTTTACATCAAACTTTGGGGACCTAACTTTTTGTTATAAATCTATGATGTCACGATTAATATTTGACATGGCGTGTCCGGTGAGAGAAAATAGTGTTTGGAATTGCCCCCACAATATGGTAACATTTTATTTCATTACTAAAAATATAATTTAAAAGAACTTTTGAAAAATGAATGAATTTTTAATTTTTTTCAGCTGGAAATAATATAAATATGTTGATGAGAAACCATATGTTGCGTTACAAATAAATAAATAAATATGATCTATTAGTTTATTCGTCGGGTAAAATTTTCCAGATCCCATTCCGTGTTGTCCCGATCGAACGGAAGTGTACAGAAAATGGCCCACGGGCTAAGATAAGTTGGACGGCGCTGGTCTAAACTGTGAAATTAATCAAATTCATTTCAGTTGTTTTCGAGAAAAAAATATAGGAATATTCATTTGGCAGAGTGGGGCAAAGATCCGATTCGTCGTTGTATGTTACTCATAATTAAAATCCCGACTGCCACTAGTTTATCTTAACGTGCAGTGATATCGGAGTTATTAATAAAAATATCTTTTCAGTATTCACAAAAGGTACAGATAAAACGAGGTGGGTTTATTTTCTGCTGATTTCATGTAAAAAAATTGTAATTGTCAAAATGCAATTTTATTACACATGTCATGTTATTCTATGTATCACTCATGTTATTCTATTAAAGATTAAGCCCGAGACCGTAATAAAAACATTTAAAAAAATAAAAATTCATAATTTTGAACAATTTTTAAAAAAATTTCATTTAGTAAATAGTTACTGACCTCTAAAATTGCCACAAATGATTTCCACATTTTTTCGAAATATTAAAGTTTTTTTAAAAAATATCAACTATTCTAGTGTAATATCATCAATATTCTTGTGTTCTTCGCTCTCTTTAACTAGGAGGTTTTTCGTTGTCCTGGGAGTCGTACGCGAAAGTGAGCTACCCAACACCGCATTATGAAGTGCGAGTCATATGAAGTATCATCTGCTACAATACACTTTCTTACGTATCACTCACATTATTCTAATGTATATTTATCCTCGAATGTGTAATAACAATTTTGAACAAAATAAAAAACGATTTTAAAAATATTTTTTTGTATTCATTTCGAAAATATGTTGCTAACCTCCAAAAATGCCTTCAAAATAATTTTGGAGATGTTTTCGAAAAACTTTTTTTTTTTTTTTTCAAAACTTCTAGTGTAACGCCTTGCTATTTTTCATTAGGAAGCGTTTCGGTGACCTGGGATATTGTACGCCAAAGTGAGCTACACAATGCCACATTTTGATAATCGAGTCGTATTAATTTTCTTGGATTTCACAAGCACCATGTGCTGCAATAAACACTCATGTCATTCTAAAGAATATTTAGCCTGAAAAGTGTAATACATTTTTGAAGAAATAAAAAAAGTTTCAAAATTTTTGATTTAAATTTACGTGTTCAATCTTATAATACATGTTTCAAACATCTAAAAATTCTTTCTAATGATTTTAAGTTTTTTGGACAAATTGAAAATTTTTTGAAAATTTCATTTTTTTTTTACCACTACGCGTCTCGACCCGGGACATCGTACGCAATTGGGCACCTTCCGAATACGCGTCATAGGAGTTTACTACATGGTTGATGAAATCTTCAATTTTTTAAAATTTTTAGAAGAAATTCAAAAATTATTGGAAGTAATTAGTGAAGGTTGAGAACACATATTTTCCAATGAACACAAGAAAATATTTGTCGAAAATTTTGAAATAGTTTGAATTTTTTTAAAGTTTTATAACACTTTTCGGGTTAAATCATCATTAGAATAATGTCATACGTAAGAGTGTGCATTCCAGTTCATGGTGCTCGAGAAAATGAAGAACACTCATAGGACTCGCATGTCATGACGTGGTGCTGGGAGTTATTTTTTGCATACGATGTCCCAGTTCATCGAGACGCATCTTAGTAAAAGAGACCAAGGTTAAACTAGAATAGATCTTGAAATTTCAAGAATTTTAAAATTTAAAAAAATCCGTAAATCATTTGAAGGCATTTTTAGTGATTAGGAACATATATTTTCCGAATGAATGTAAAAAAATTGTCATCAATTTTGGAATATTTTTCATATATTTCAAAAAATTAAACAATTTTTGCAGGCCAAATATTCATTATAATAACGAGATTACATAATAATAACCCATACTACACGAACATCATGACATGGTGATGAGTATCTCACTTTTGCATAAGATTCAAAACGCTTCATAGTGAGATTTACATTTCATTATTTTTTCATCTCTTTCCCAAAACGAGTATATTTTCTTTTAGAGGATGGCCGTGGTCTTAAGCGACATCGTGAGTGTAAATCTTTTAAAATTGTAATCAACACCAATATCGTTCTCTTCTATATTATTTTTACCTTTACCCTTCTCCAACTTCTACCCCAGGGATACTAGTGGTATATTATCTGTAATATCGAATGTTTGTGAACTCTCATAGCATTGGGGACGCCTTCTCAAAGGCACCGAAAAGTATAATTTCGAATCGGATTTTTACATAATTTTTACATGTCACCATCTTCCTCTCCCCCTTTCTAAGGATATCAGGGATGTATCACCGCTATTTTTCAGATTTGAGTAATCTGTGTATCAATTTAGGATGATATTGTTCCAGACACTCCAGATGAATAGTGGGATACATACATAATATATTTCAGCTCCTATTTCACCTTTCAGGAATGTTCTTCAACTCCTTTCTTAGCGGTCGTGTATACACTAAAACGAACCTACCTGCCAAATTTCTGTATTGTAGGTTTTGCACTTACTGAGTTTTTGTTGATTAGTCAGTAAGTCACTCTGGGGTATTTCGCTTTAATACATATAAATTGGAATGAAACAGCGATATCCTCTTTTCCGAGACGTTTTAATATTTTTAGAGGAATAGATAAGATAATCGTTATTCCTGCCAATTCGTAAATGGAAACCTCAAAGTCTCTTCAAGCATATTCAAAGATAAATGTCTCGTTTCCTCTATTTTTTGTCACTTTTCTTGCCGTCTGAATACGAAGAGACAAACAGATACAACCTTCAACTCTCTTTGAGTTCAGCATTGGAAAAATTAGTAAATGGTATGGACGATAATGGCAATGCAAAGTCACAATATTACTGAAATAGTTACGTTTTTATCAAGGACGCCAGTATATTGTTAGGGGAGGCTGTCTGATGTGTAAAAATATTGTTTTCTAAAAAAAAACTCGTATTTTACTTTTACTCAAAATTTATATTAATAGAACTCGGCGCAAGTCAATCACCGATAGATTCATTAGATCATGGTGATGTTTCATTATCCATACTAATATATAAATGCGTAATGCGAAAGCGTGTGTCTGTTTGTTACTTAATCACGACTAAACTACAGAACAGATCGTGATGAAATTTAGCAAGGAGATAGTTTAGATGTCCAGGATGAACATAGCCTAACTTTCATATTTTTAATGTATGAAAAGAGATAGAAAATTAAGTTGAAGATAAATGTCGATGAATTCGGGGGGGAAATCGGCTATATTAACTAACGCTGCTTGAACGGTTAGAAGTAGATGACAACTATGAGTGGCAATATTCTTAGCCTTGAAGAATTCTACAAAAAAATCCGCGGCAGCATATGTCTATCTACTAAGGTCAATTTAAATTATCGAAGAAGCGCTATGAAAAATAGAATTGTTGAAAAAGTGAGGAATTTAAGAAAAAAAGAAATCAATATTCATCGAATTTAATGGTTTCTTTGTTTTACACATTTAACAAATATAAAAAATATCTTTAAATCGTAAAGTTTGGGCGAATGGTTTAGATTTTATAAGCGTTTTAAAGAAAAGGTGCAACCGCGCTGCCGCATTTGTATCTTGCATCGGAAGGAAAAATTCGATCTACTAGGCGGTGAGTGGGTTCTTTGGTCTAACGAGTAAAAAAAATTCCCGGTAACGCCGGGTAATCAGCTAGTTCAGTATAATTTTAAGGTATAGGGCAACCTTCTTGATATTTTCGACCCTGAGAAGCTCGCCCAATAAGATTTATGATGTCATTGTACAATTGTAGGCAACACATCGCATAAATGTCTAACTTTTAATTTATGTATAATCACTTCTGTTATCATAATAAGTTGAAGTCACCAAATGTTTGTACACACAAAGTACACATTAAAATTTTAAGATTGCAATTATTTCATTTAATTTCTCATTTCATTTTTTATTAGTGTATGGAAATTAGTAGCATAGGTTCATTGAAGAATTAACATCCATCCAACGCGAAAACCGTATTTCACGTACAAAAATTTGCAATTTGCACATGTTTTTTATAAAATAAAATTACATTTAATATGGATATTTAAAAACTATTTCCCAAAAATATCTTAAATTATGTTTCGTAGATTTCATTTATAAACTTGCAAAGTATGAGTTGCATCGAGAAACATCAAAAAACCGTTGTATTTTTGTTGTGCCTATAATAAAAGTCATCCTAACAAAAGTGTGTGCTTACAATAGGTCAAGGCTGTATGCCATAAAATAAAAATAAAGTAAAAAAGTCACTTACATATTTTCATAAACTAAATTTCTCTCTTAATATTTTCACTATATCTAAAACATTAAAATTTGTTGAAGACAGGATATTATAGGGATATGATAAATTTATTGTCAAAAAACAGTACAAACTGCGTAAGACCACGTGGAGAACAATAAACTAATTTACTCTCCGGAAGCAAGCAAGGGACCATCCCATCAATTCCGATCAAGCTCCCTGTAACGTCGGCGCCAGGACATGCCATCAACTTGTGAAATATTAATAGTTCTTTGTATTTTCCAAGCCGGATGCTTTTAAGAATATTACAATAAGTGGCCGGTCAGCGCTAAGACGGACGTGCGACGAGCTTTTCCGTGTGGAGGTATTGTTCGAACGAACTCCTTTCATTTTTAAGGAAAGTACGTACAAGTGTATTCGAAGAATGCAGTCGGCGACGTTGACCCACTGGAATTCAGATGTACCTAAATTAAAGACGAATTCTACGAAGAAATGAATGAAGTACGAAAAGGGTGTTTGTGAAGCGCCTAGGTGACGCTCCTGGCGATACGTCCTCTACGGCGCAGCCTCTGCATTCCTAGAAGCAAAAGGGGTGACACAAAAAGAGTGTTTGCACGGTGGTGGCGACGGCGTGGTTATTTGCTGATCACGTGACGTCTGGTACAGTATATATTGGGAGGAGTGTAGCTGCTCAAAGATTCTTTACAAAGGAACGTAGAGGTCCGTCAGCACGGACATGTGACTGAGCTAAGTCTAGGTCGCGGAGACCAGATGTTTGTTAAGGCTGCTGCGGTAGTCTTAATGAACTCATTACAAGGTGCGAGAGTCGTAACTAGTATCAGATAGTTGTTGGGGAAAACAACTTATCTTTTCGAAGGATCAGATAACCTGAGGGTTTTTACAATTTAGTTGTCTTCAACTATATTTAACCAAGTGTAAACAATGCTCTCTGACAGCATTATTTGTGTAATAACAGATTATTAGATGTATTAATGATTTTGAGAGTTTCTCTCTGTTGTAAATTCAGATTTCTAGTTAATTTGTAATAAATCATTATTTATTGTTATTACACCTGTGTTTGGTTGCTCGGGAAACCGAGCTGGTGGCAGCGACAAAAACTACCATAGGGATTTTGGTATTTATGTGGATCCCCCTTCTACCAAAGAAAAAATAACATCGCATCAGAGTTTGAGGTGTGATGTTACAGGCCCTAAGACAGATGTGGATTCAAAAATTTCAGCAAAAGTTCCTAGATAAGATAAAAAGTTAGCTGCAAGTTATAATACTAATAGAATGTCAATATGTTTGTAATTTTACGCCAAAAATTACAAGTACGAATTATTATGGAACAATAGATTATTCTGAGTATAGTGTTTACAAATCATAAGAATTGATATGACACTAAATTCACGATTTCTTGTTTCAATAAACGCGTCCCTAGACACAAGCCTGGAGAACCTGTATAAGAAATCCGCCTCTACCCGCAGGAAAGACAGAGCAAAACCCGGGCCAGCATGGGGCTACAGAATTTATGTACATAACCGTGCCAAAGTTGAGTACACATAAAACTAATATAATATAAATCATAAGAAACAACAATCATGCAAGAAAATAGTTTTTGAATATGTTATAAGTTATTTAAAAAGTACTACAGCAATGGCGTGATAAAGTACAAGACGAATTTAAATTTTATTAAAATCAATAAATTCTCCTACAGAGTAGAAGCACTGGTGCAGGACGTAGTTTTTAACCGCGGATTAAAAGATACTCAATTTCATAATATATTTTATATAGAACGATTCCCGAATGAAATGGTCCTTTTTGGCAAAGAGTGGTTGATACTCTAGGGCGATGAATATTACTACTATTGCGAGTATTGTGTTCGTGAACGAGATTGTTTCGTATAAAGAACGGGTGGCACTTCAGTAATTCGGTCATAACAAACACGACCGTTTCATAAATATAAATGCAGGGAAGTGTTAATATATTCCTTGAATAAAAGTTTACAAGATTTTCGGGGGTGAGATTTACAAATTATCCGAACTATCCTCCTCTGAATTCGGAAAGTTTGAATACTCAGACCGGAATTACCCTACAAGGTACTGTCGTAAAGTAAATGGGAATAAATGTTTGCAAAATAAACGCAACGGGATATAAGTGGACTAATTGCGTTAACTAAGAATCGGAATGCGTAACACAATTTGCTTAATTGGGAATTAAGATTGTCTACGTGACATTTCCATTTGAGGTTGTCTTGAATATGGAGACCTAAGAATTTTGTATTCGTAACAGTTTTTAATTGTGTTCCGTTTAAAGAAAGAGAAGCCTGGGGTAAAGATTTTGTGATACTATTGTGAAATGACAATAGTTTGTCAGTGTTTACAATGAGCCGATTTGCATGGAATCAAGTCGAAAGATTAGACAAAACTTTTTGAGCATTGGCGTGTTTACATAGTAAATTAGTGTCATCAGCAAAAAGAACCATTTTGCAATCTGATGTGGATGATGACCAGACGTTCACACACAATAAAAGGAGTATAGGGCCGAGAATTGAACTTTGGGGTACTCCGCTAGTAAGTTGCTTTGTTTCTGAAAGACAACGCTGAAGTATTTTATTTTTAGTATATGATATTTCGACCTGTTGATATCTATCTTTTAAATAAGAAGTTAGCCACGGATGTGGAAGTCCACGAATGCCTAAACAATGCAATTTGGAAAGGAGAATTCCGTGATCGATGACATCGAATACTTTGGATAAGTCAAGAAAAACACACTGAGGATTTTCTCCACGGTCAAGAGATGTGGTAACATCGTTTAAGATGGACAATATGGCGCTTGTAGTGGAAAAGGGTTTCCTAAAACCGTGTTGATGATAAGAGAGAATGTTATTTTTTGATAAAAAATCTAGAAGACGCTTATAGAATAATTTTTCTAGGATTTTTGAGAAAGTGGGTAGTAGAGATATTGATCGGTAATTTGCAGTGTTAAGTTTGTTACCTTTCTTGTGTAAAGGTTTCACTTTAGCTCTCTTAAATATGTTAGGAAACACCTCTTCCGATAAAGAACTATTTAAAATATTTATAAGAGGATTTAATATCGCGTGGGCCGAAAATTTAACAATAAACTCGGGTATATCATCTATGCCTGTTGAAAATTTGTTTTTTAATGAACAGATGATTCTCATGACTTCACTGGCAATAGTTTCGGAAGTTAACATAGAATTGGGTATGTGGGTGGATATAATTGGAGGACATTGATTTGGATATATTAAGTTTGTTATTTTACCTACTTCTGAGAAGTAAGAATGAAACAAACTTGTGATGCCCTGAGGGTTTGATACGATTTTGCCATCGTTTAGTAAAGAAAAATTTTCTTCGCGATTTTCAGAAGTTGATGTGTAATTTTTAACAATATTCCACATGACTTTTATCCGGTTGTTCGATTTTAGTATATGCCTGTAGTTTTCCATTACTTTAGCGGCATAGACTATTTTTCGAAGAATTGTCATATATTTACGAAAATAATCATGGAATTCGGGTGGTTGGTTATAGCGTTTGGAAAGGTAATATAAACGGCGTTTTTTTAAAAGAAATCCTTATTCCTTGGGTGATCCATATATTGTATTTCTTTGTGTTAATTAACTTGCGTTTTATGAGAAAGCTAGAGTTGTAATGTTTTAAGAATATTGAGATAAACACATTGAATTTGTGGTTGGTGTTTTAGCAATTGTAAACATCTTTCCATGGTTCTTCACGCAAATAATTTGAAAATATGGATTTATTTATGTCTTTAAACTCGCTTGTAAATTTGTAAAGGATTTTAAGTGGTTTTGGTATATTATTAATAGTCTAAACTTGAGCAAGGTGATCACTGTATCCGGCGATGAACACTTCAGAGAGATACCAGATTCCATTGTTGACTATAATTTGATCTAGCAATGTTTGAGATGATCCGGAGAGGCGCGTGGGGTCGTTTATCGTAGTAAAATAGCTGAAGGAGTCGATAAGATTCTTGAATCGATTAACTGGTGAAAGTGCTGAGTCGGATGTACTCAAGAAATCGATATTGAAATCACCACATATTACGATAGATTTAGTAGATTTATGTGTGATATGTTTTAAAACAATTTCGAAGTTCCGAAATAATGTCAAGATCTGATTGAGGAGGTCTATAAATACACAAAACAACAATACCCGTGTCGGTCTGATTAACTGCAGAAAATTCGAACACACTATCTACGCAGAATTTCTCGTGGCCTGTCAATAGAGAAGATAAAATACAATTACGTAGGAGATACGAGGAAGAGGAGGTGGTGATGAGGTAATCGCAGAGGGAGGTGGAGGAGGAGGAGATGAGGTAGGTGCAGGAGGAGGTGTAGGAGTGGGTAATGGGGCAGGTGGATGATGTGAGGTCAGATGTGAAGCTAGGAGAGAACCGAAGTGCTGTTTCCCAGACGGTCTCACGTGTAAACTNGTCCTTGGCAGTCAGGTGTGGTTGCAAATCAAAAAATGTGATTTTTGTGTCTGCCAGGTGATGTTTTAGGGAGATGTTTGCCAGGTTAATTTCGTGGTTTATTTGTGGAACGTGGAAGCGTGGAGACAGGCTAGAGAGTACTATGTTCGTGTGCAGGGAAGCTATTTTTAGTTTTTGTGGATGTTCAGACGCGTTGAAATGACCACCGAAGTTAATATCGTTCTGCCCACCTATGATGATGGCTGTGCCCCGCTCAGTGAGTTTTTTTAGTGTAAGTTTCCAGTTCTCGAATAACTTCAGCCAAACGAGCGTTTGGCTTAAACAAACTGGAGACTGAGAACTGGCTAGAAAGCAATCCACGCAATACGGAGGANTCAGCTAGTATGAGCACGTTTGATTTCTGCGTGGAAGTGTTGGTATCATCTCTGGATAGCACTACTTTACGTGGTTTTGGGCGGCTGTGCTTACCAGTGCGTGGTGTGCGAACAGGTCTGGGTACTGGACGGGAGGGGATGAAACGAGTAGGTAAGGGAGGAAACAGGGACATGTCATCTAACACACTAAACCTATTCTGAATGAAGAGTTGGGGATGTGCATGTTTCGTTGGTCTAACCGGGTGGTAGTAGTTGGAAGGACGGCGAGAATTCCTAACTGTAGCCCAACCGCCGATCGTTTTCTTATTGATCTCTTCCAGCGCACTGATTCGTGTGTCAATATAATGTACCAAGTTATTGTACGCCTTCTGAAGATCAACTTTGAATGAGTTGAGGAATGCGATAGTGTCCATTGTTGTGAGATAGTTAGCAACTTAACGACAAAAGCAAATGAGAATACACGAAAACTGACAAATGACACTGAATAAAGGATGTTAGTATAAATATATTTATTACTACGGAAGTTACAAATGACATAATAAATAACTTAAATATACAAAGAAACCGACGACAAAAATGATTGAAATAATTATTTAGGGCGAACACTGGAGATTAATTAGTTCGACAATAACTACCGTATGTTGTGTTAAAATGTAAATAAATACCAAAGAATCAAGAAAAACAAATTGTAAAATGATGTAATAATTCTATGAAATTATGACGACGAAAACTTGGGTGCAACAATGAGGCAGGGTTTAAATAAGTAAATAAACAAACCGACAACTAAAATGACTGAAATAATTTAGAATGACAACTGCAGATAAATTAATTCGACAATAACTAAGGCAATATTATGTTAGATTGTAATGAATAACTACAAAAATATCACGAAAACAAATGGTAAAATATTGGAATAATTCTATTTACGACGACGAAACTTGAGCAGTGCAACAATAGAGTACGTTATTTGTAAGTTAATAATGATGTAATAGTATACGCACCAGAAAATCTAAATACAGCAAAATAATTAATTTTAATGCTTTAAGATACATTTATGATTCCGTTTGTACTTACGTAAAATTTATTACACCTTTGAATGAAGAACTTGAATGAAAACAATATTAAATTATATTTGGTCCGTTGGGTTTGAAAACCTTAGGAAATGTTTTTAGTGTTTTTTCACTTAACACTCACACAGAACAAAGAATTTTACACTACAATGAAAGTTAGAATCTAAATACAACTACTGAATCACAAAAAAATCGAAAAAATAAAATAAACTGAAATAAAATAATTAGAAAGAGTAAACTGAAAAACAGAGAGAGCTTATTCACATCTGCAGCTAACGCCAGGAGCAGGCTAGCCAATTTCTGGCGTGACAGTAGTGACTCAAACATATACAATACCAACCATTGTTACGTAAAATTGAAAACTAAGCAGTCTAGAATTTAAATTTAATAGAAAACTGAAAGGCAAAAATTTATGCCCAAATTCTTAATTTTTTTTTGTTTATTACTTTTTCAAATACAACAAAAATTTTCTAACTACCATCCTTCCTTAAATCCAACATTTCTCCTTCCCATTTCCATCATTCAAGCCACGGTTAGCTGGAAGAGTGGTCGCGTAGTCTAAACCTCGCCATAAGACAAAAACAATACATTCATGTATTTTCTGTAGCTTTGTATAAAAAAAAAATTTGGCCAATTTCAAAAATTGTAACACATTTTTAGGGATTTATTGGAACATTCTACAATAGCAATATCTACACAAAAACATTTCAACCCTTCGAAAAAAGTTTTTAGTTTAGTATGAAGTCTAAACACATTTTTTTTGTGAAAAGTAGTTTTGAATCTGCCAAGGTATTTACCAGAATTGTCCGTTGGAAAATTTATCAAGGTGGTGGAGAAAAGCTTTTGTTTTCGATGGATCGAAGACTGATCTAGCTGTTTATTGAAACAAAAGAACCACACAGTGGGGCAAATATTTTCTGAAGAACGACACAATACGTAAGCGTATCCTAGAAATGCAATGCTACTACGATGTTTTCAAGGTTTACAGCAGCAAAAATAGGTGATGAAAGTGATTACATTGCTTTACCTCCTTGTTTCGCGAAGCTATGAATACCACGACAAATAGGAATATTTTTCTTTTAATTTTAAGGGGTAGCTTAAACTACTAGCAGGTGATGAAGAGATAAATGAAAATAAAATATCGCTTTGGTTTGGATTGACGTATATTTCTGCAAGAAAAAAAGATATCAATTTTTCAAAAATGAACACAGTTATTAATTGTTGTACGTTATATTATTTTGGTGGTCTCTTGAGTTAATTCTGAAAACTATACATTTAAAAATGTTATATATTTTAATTATACAAATGTGTATATATCATAATATTCATGAAATAAAAAATCAATGCAATATATTATATTCACGAACCTGTGTCAATAAACTTTGATGTGTCAATGATCTTTGTGCGTCGAAATCTGATCAACCAAAAAGGAAAGAAATCACATTCTGTAAACTAGGAATCAAAAACGAAGAAGTTCTAAAAAATATTAAAAAGAAAAATCATCAAAACAAATTTAGAACAGTATCACAGAACTATTATAAAGATCAGTGCCGAGCAAAACAGTAACAATTTTACTATCTCGAAAAAGTACATGGTTGCAAAATCATTTCAAGTACTTATATCCATTTCTGTTGATGTATTATATTTTCCAAAATATATCCTTTTCATATATTCTACAAATACACGTCTTATTTTATGCTTTAAGTATGTCACTGGTGAAATGAATCACAATTGTGAATTATAATTAAAATTTCAAATGAGCGTGAGGAGCACAATGTGCTTCACTCCTCGGAATCCAGAGATGGCTCATAGAAACCAAATCAGTTTCATTGCAGCAGATATAAGGGCATTACTCCGCGGCGAAATTTGTTGCGCAGAGCCTGTTGCAACTGACAATAAGCCAGAAAGGAACAACATCCGAAACGTCACTGTGCCCTGCTCCAGCTACTAACTGTTTGATGCACCGCTGCTGATACCGCTTCATCATCATAAGGAAATCAACTTAGTCCATCACTAGTGAAGTGGCTCACTTGCACATAGACAAGCAACATATATTATCTGAAAATCATATTAAAACCTGTTTTGACTTATGGAATTCAACTTTTGAGGTACTGCCAGTCACTTAAATCTTGAAATTCTTCAACACTTCCAACCAAACAACTTTCGCGCATCATGGTACATCTCTAACTTTGTTCTGCGTAGTGATTTACAGGTTCCCACACTATCCAGAACCATTACAGATAATAGCAAAAGGTACCTGTGAAGATTGAGCAACCACCCCAATCAATTAAGCTCGACGACAGAGAAGAAACCAGAAGACTGAATAGATTCAAGGCACTTGACCTTAACTTCATATTTTGTAATTTATGGGGTAATATACAACATATAGTTCATAAATTTGTTTCAATAATAAATTAGGGGAGATACTGTCGTGTATTATTCTCACTTGTATAAATATATTTACAAATAATTCACCTAATTTTCTGTGCTATGAACAAATTGTGAATAAAGAAATATATATATGAGAAAAAATACCATTTCAGATCACTCATATCTAATTGAACTCATTATATTGGTTCATCAGGATTGTGGATTGCGGCTGGAGATAGTATTTTACTGTTTACAGTGTATTGAAACCTAACCGATCTAGGAAGAGATAACAGAAGTTAATCTGTCTGTTCGGAGCTTCTAGACCGACCCTTATACAATGACTGCCGAACATCGGGTACGCTATCAGACAGAATGGGATTATTTAATTTAGTGGTTGTATTAAGACTATCCATGGCAATTTATTACACTGCATCGTCTGTTCCAAGATTTAAATCTTCATAATATTCATATCTCTGACGTGTCCAAGGCAAGTCACTAAACTTCAAATACTTCATTTTCGATTCATTGTGACAATGTTCACGTTAACTTTTAAAAAAATTGAACTATTATTTTTTTTCTATCGTTTTTAGAATATCCTGAGTAACATGGACACTTCATAGTGAACGATAAAATTTAAAAATTTCACTTTCTCTAAATCATTACATACCAATTAAAAGTAAAATGATTCTTTAATCTAGATTCTTTTAGGTAGGGTAAGCCGGTGAAAAAGGTTTGTAACCGGGGTATACGTTCGCAGTGCGAATCATTGCCCCGCACCGCGGGGCAAAGATTTGTAACACATTTTTTTGAAAAATCAAAAATTTGGATCTTAATACATTTATTAAAAATTCACATTTTTACCAGAGGTAGAGGAGATATTGAGCTACAACACAAGCCATTTTTGTGGACGATTAAATGAACTCCGAGCCAGTGAAAAATCAGAGTGTCAAAAACGGAAACCTTTACCCCGGTTTACCCTATATAAAAACTACCAGCACTGCATTTGGAACCTTTTTCAAGTAACTTTTCTTTTTATCTCTTTGAACGAAGTCATGAAGATCTTAGGCGCCATCATTTCCATCAAAGTAACCCGAGGGGAAACGAAGAAGAACCTAGAGTCGGGAGAGCAATAAAGAGATTAAGGGCAAAATTGTTAGGATCGGGTTTAGGGACTAAGTAACTTCATAGTAACTAATAAGAATAAATAGGAGATACTAGAGAATAAAAAAAAATATTTCCCATCAAAGGCAACAACAAGACTTGCTTTGGAGTGCCGAAATATAATATAAATGATACCAAAAAAATTATTATTTAAAAACACTTGTTAAAGATCGAAATTATTAAAGCAGACTAGTATTAGCAAAATCAATGTTCTTTTAACGACACAACAAGATACCGTCAGACATTTCTAAACATGAGTACGAATTAGATTAGTATAAAGTACGAAATAATAAAATTCCCATTACACGTAAACTCATTATGGTGGTTAAGCGATGACACACAGATGTTTTATGTTCTGGTAAATAGTGTTCTGGTATGTTATTGACATCATTCTTTGTGGTCAAGAGTGATATTCAAGTGGGGTCTGAAGAATCAGCTAATTTCATTTCTCCTTAGCCTCGTCCCTGAAGTACTGTAGGATATAAGCTTAGGCGATATAATTATTTGTAAATACGGTCGAATGTCATTGACAAAGCTAGCAAAATAACGTTGATTGATTGTGATGGAAGCGTGACTGGATGAACGAAATGAAGTTTTTCGTAGGATTCGGTCCCACAATATTGGGACCAGAACCTCGCGCACACATTCACTGCTGGGATAACTATATCTTCATTGTTTTGCATTCTTTGTTCTCACAGAGTTATGACTTCTTTTAATATTTTCTCTCTTTTAATATTTCTGTGTATGAACTAGGTTTCAAAACGTAGTAAGTAACAAGTAGTAAAACGTACAAAAAAAGGAGAAAATGTTGGATGACAGTATTGAATGACAAATAAAACAAGTTTTTTTCAAGAGAGAATATTTAGTAATGAAATTGTAAAAAACTAAAATTGTTCAATGTCACATGGTATCTGCAGAATATGGATCAAACTTCCAGATAAACATAACGACAATGAACGATATCAACGAACTATGAGGATTCTGCATCTAATTTTGGGTTAAGGACAAGAGGTGAAATCTACTATAACTTACACCTGTCTGAGATTCTCTGCCACTTTCTAAGTACATATTTAACTCTTCTAGATATCAAGTATGATTGACTTAGCATATTTATTTCATTGCTCCCTCCGAGGTGTATGTGATGTAATATTGTTATTGTAATTTTAGATACATTACCCCTTATGTTTCTTGTATAAAAAGTATGGTAATGAAATCAGGGAATTTTGATTTAATATTTTTATAAATAAAGTAAGAAGTGGAACATTTTAAGTGCGTGAGAAAAAACCTCGCAATAATATATTTCAGTTCAGGGCAAGTTGTGCCAAGCAGATAACACGTCCGTCTAATAGATAAAAACGTTTTCTCATTTTTATCCATTTCTGCTAGACTGGGGAGTGGCAGTGAGTAGATTTTAATTCGGAGTGACAGAGACTGGGCTTTTAATAAAAACAGAGCACACAAAATCAAGCATTTGGTTACATAAAATCTTATTAGGGTTTCTACCTCCACATGTCAGACCCTGGTCCCTGAAGGGGATCGCACATTTGTGATAGAATGTTTTTAACCTGATACAACTTATTTGTGCGTGTAATGAACAGCGAAGCGAAGAACATACGTCTTCATTTAATCCGTAACTACATTCGTGGGGTAGATTTCTGCACCCCTCCTGCCACTTTTTGTTTAAAATTTCGTTCCTAAGGCAACGTAGCAGCTCCGCATCTATGCAAACTTCGTTCCACAATACAGGTAAGCGGACGCGCGCCAAATAACGGTCATTATTTCAGTAGTTACGTATCCATTGGGGTCGAAACCTAGCCCACGAAGTTAAAGACGATATTTTTTTTATTTGTCAATATGAACTTCTCTCAATTATTTAAGACAAAATGGAATGTTGTTTAAAAATAATCAAATTTATGAGTTGTTGCAAGATAAATACGCGATATTTGCAAAATACCATCATATAGAGATTGATAATAATATTCTTTCAGTTGATGCAATGGAATTGAGTCAAAATGCCTCTTATAATTTTTATAGAAAATTATTGTTAATTTATAATTTACTTAATTTACCTTTATTCAATTGCAAACATTTTTTTTTAAATATTAAAGTAGCTTTTCTTTGTTTATGAAGCAAATTCCATAATGTAGTTTCTACGAGATAAACTTACATTCGACTGTTAGTATAGGTGTCTTATTGTCGTTAATATATTTCTGACATTCTACGGAAAGCATAATTTTCCAAAAAGGAAACACTACTTTTATTTATTATTAAAAAATAACAAAAAACATAAGTATTTAGTTTTTATATGGTATTTGCTTTTTTTGGATACCCCACAAATACTCTAACGTTAGCCTAAAAAGCGACTTTTCTACTTTGACTACATTAATTAATATTATTATTTGTGTGTAATGGTACTATATTGTTGTTATTTTTACGTAGAAACTTCCTAGTTATTGTAACTATTGTGACTCATCATACATCATTGTAATTTTATGTGGTTCAATAAATTATTATTATTAAACTGATGCTGTGTATCATCTGTGTGAAGTGTCATTCACTGATTGGAACGTCGCACGCGGCTATTGAAAACCCGCGATAGGTGTGTCCGAATGGATGGGTGCGTCAGAGGTCCGTTGCGAGCTCAAGGCTGGCTGGTTATCCAGGAAACACACAGATGCAGATGTTGTTGCGGGCACTGTCTCGCTTTCCCCCTCCCTACTACATCCTACCAAAACAATGACATGAGAAAATACTCCAAGTTTCTCAACCCATTTGCTCGGATTTTCTGTTCATTCAGATTTATCTATTCTTTGTTTTTATTATTATTAATATTATTATTATTATTACTCTTTTTTTTCGTCCGCGGGAACGTTGTATTTTCAAAGCATGAATTAGCTCCTTATTGTCTTTAATGGAGTAAATTACATCCATTTGTATTAGATTTGTTCCTTATTCACTCCAACTCTTATCTTTGAATATTTTCGTAAGGAAGCATTTATCTCACTTTCCCTAACTGAACTGTTTTCATCGAATTTGTTGAAAACATATTTACAGAAAATGTTAAAAGGCGGAATTTTCTCTTATCTCGGTGTTTGTGAGCATACTCGCACGTCCCGCCCAGGGGGCATCCCCTGGACCGACCACTTTGCCCAATTCGCTGGACGAGAGGAAGGGGCCTCTAGTGAGTAGCGACAGCTAATAGACTGGGGCTAAAAGTTACAACGGTAAAGTTGAGGTTCGCATAGACGAGATAGACTCCACGTCTATCTCACGAGATAGGCTCAACGACTCACGGAGGGTGGTACTGAATGTTACCATCCAGCGAGAATATGATCGGACCCAACCCTGTGAACATTTTCTTTGCGATTCAAATTCTGAGCGTGTCAAGTAGTAATAAGATATACTTCTATACACAAGGACACGACCAACGAGATCAGGCTGTTCTTTTGGTTTGTATACAGATGAAAAAGCTCGCATTGATCGCCACCCCAGGTGCGGCAGAACAGTGAACCACTAGATATCTCCGCCGCCGTTGGTAGTTCAAAACGAATAGCCGTCGCTCCATAGTTTTTCTCTCTGCTCATTCTCTTGAAAGTGAATAAAACTGGATAAATACACATTCTGAGTGACCGGAAGTGGTGAAGTGTGAATAAAGACGATATCATCGCATTTTGTTAAAAGGAGTTATATTTCGCTGAACGTACGATTCTTCAGTTTCACTTTGAAGCAAAAACATTTTCATCGAATATTGAGGGCAGAAAATATAGACGCCAAACTTCAAAAATTATTTCTCATTGATCTGTAAAGTAGAACTCACAAGAGATCTCGAGTCCAGTATAATACTTAACCACTGAACTACTTACTCTGAAAAATTGTTGTCATAATGCAAAAATTTAGCGAATCGATGTTAGTTTTCTTAATATTTTAAACTAGTTTAAGCCCCAGAAGATTACAATATAGTTCTAGTATCAAAAGTCACTATGTTCTCCTAAATGTGTGGAACCTTTTCTTTCAAAACCCTGTCTTACATCAAACTATGGAAAGCGGTAGAGGTTTTCTGAGTGCATATTCATTTACACTGCTTATGTTTTTTTTAGTTTTGTGATGTTTTTGATGCGATTAATTATTTCGAAGACATTTTATACATTCTGAAAATACTCACTGTGATGGGAACAATATTAATTTCACTTACACATTGTGTTAATTACAATTAAATTGCACAGAAATAAAAAATATTGAAAAAATAGCTCTTATTTATATATCTTATTTTAGAAAGAAAACTTTTTTAAATATCTCTTGTTATACCGTCACACTCAACCAATGGCAAAAGAAAAATGAATCTTGCTTTCTTCCGGTCAGAAAGTAATCAGTTGCACGCTCCATGGTCATACACGGTTTGTAACAGCTTCTTTGAAATAACCTTTATCATTTTATTTATCTATTATGTGTCATTATCATGTTGAGGAAAGGATATTACGGTTTTCCTTTTCTTTTTTCGTATTTTATTAGCTTTTTTCTATTTATTCGTTATTTTGCCCCTTAATGGTGGTGTAGTTAGTTCGATATACATCTGTTTAGTTTATCGGTAAGATTAATAGTTGAACGAAATGTAAGTTAAGGATTACGAAAATTAATAGAAACATTTTGCGTCCCGTCACAAGTCTCTCCCCATCGTCGGCTTCTTCCCCCTCAACTGTTGCGCGTTCGAGGGATCCCCCCCTCTGCCCCCACCAATTCGTAAACTACGGAGGGTATAAAGGCCAGTGCATGGGTTGTGGTCGCGACTTCTACGAGCGGGGCGGTACCTGACACCAAAATGGCGAGAGTTTCTCTACTGGCATTCTGCGTGTTGTCGTTGGTGGTAGCGACGGTGGTGGCGCGTCCACAGAACTTCGCAGGTGCGTAAAGACCATGTCTTCTCCACTTCTCCTACGCTCAATGGTCCACTCTCAGGCTCTAACCCACGTTTCTATTACGTAAGGAAACGAGGTGGCGCCTCCGGCTCTATAGGAGAGTTAGTGAAGTGATTTTGCAGAAAGTTGATTCGTTTTGTCAGTTCTCGTGTTGTTATGTTTTTAAAGTGACAAGATAACATCTATTTTTGTAGCAAAAAGAGTGTGACATAGTGATTAAAATTTTAATGGATCTGGAGACCGCGAGAAAAATTTATGTATGACAAGTTATGAAGGAATTGTGAACAAAAAATTTTTTTGGAGAGGTACTGAAGAGATAATTACAAGTAACAAGACGCGTTAGAACAATGTTTGTGGTGGGGGTTTTAATTTTTTCTGAAGAAAGGAGAGAGAATTTTTGAAGAGCATCGCAGCGAAACGGCACGTTATGCTTTAAGAAGGAAATTAAAAAAGGATCTGTCTTCTGAAATTCAGCTGTCCTTAATTCTTTTCGAAAATACATTAATGCTCTTGATCATGTCCACATTAGGTTGGTATAGCTATCGAGACCACCCAATATTTGAAAAAATCTCTGAAAGTAGGTTTGAACAAGTTACCTTTCGTTTCATTTTTCTGCTTTTTACAATAAATCTTACTCAAAAGTCCCGTTCCAAACAAAAATACTCTGAAAAGTTGCCCTACGATTATCCATTCAGTACCACTCAAAAGGATTCCTGTGTGATTACCAATCTTACGTAAACGTTTCGGACTGTTTTGGTATGGACCACAATGCTCATGGTTGGGGTTCTTGAATGAAATAATTTGCCAAATATAAAAATAGTTTATGGCCAAAAAACAGTAAAAAGCTTCGTATGGTCACACAGTCTACTTTATTCTCGGAAGACAAACAAGGGATCAATCAATTCCAGTTGAAAGGTAAAATAAAGCCGTGGGTGTTATTGGTAAATAAATAAAGATATTGTACGCCAAAGTTCCAAGATTGAGCCGGGATAGAAATATTATACATAACGAGAAATAATCATGATAGTGTGGTTTTATGCTCAATCACATTACCATCTCTATTATTTATCATGAACCAGGAACCAGCAGATTATATTGAATTCGTAACTTAATTGGAAAATTTAGTCTCTTCACCTTAACTGATGCATTGAGCACTTCAACATGTCTTTGCTACATTCACGGAATATCAGTTTATTGTATCATGCTGCGTATCGATTTTAAAGTACATTTATTTCTGTTTTTCACAACTTTTTAAACAGATTTACTTTCTATGCCTTCTTTACATAGAACAATATCTCCGCAACCCCATTTTTTACCAGTTTTCTTATTGTGGTGATTCAAGTAATTATGAGTAATTTTTGGTAATTTACCACGTATTTAATGATGATCTACTGAGTCGCTCAATAGTTTCCATGAATTACACTTAACACTCGATGGCTCTAGATAATAGTCGACCGACGTGGAAAACCTCGTAAGGTATGAAGAGGTAAGAACAGGTAGGGGAAGTAGATTACAGGAACATGGTCGATTTGTCCAAAAGAGAAGTCGAAGTTTTCAGAAGAATTTCTGGCTACAGCCACTGGGGAACAAGAGTTAAAAGCCCTACAACGTCTACTCGAACAATTTCTATGGAGACTCTAGAAGGAATTAGTAAAATTATCACATCAATGAATTGAATTGCCGGATGGATAAAAAAACTGTTTCGATTCGTTCATCCAATCTGAACTTATTCATTTCATATTTTATTTTGTTACGAATAAAATGAAGGAAAATTGGTAATGTCCAAAGTTATTTCGCATTGTTCGATGAGACAATTAAAGTTAGACTTTTGTAAGATGCAATGTGTATACGTGATTTGGATAGATTCTAATCACCCGAATTCTGAATAATAAATTTGAATGACATTATGAATGACATTGAAACGTTATAAATTTAACATTGCAGTTCCAACACAAGCCATTAGCACGTTCATGCAGTTTCCGTGTTCTGTACAACATATTTCTTTGTTGTTAAATACAGACTTTCTGATATCGTCTCTACAAGTAAATCTTCTAATTTGTGAATAATCTTATGATTTCGGCGATTGGGATTTTACTAAGTCATGACACTTTTATTTGAATCAAACGGGGTAAGATTCAATTACTTTCAAATTTTAATATCCTAAATTCACTATTATGCAGCGGAGAAACAAGAAGATTATGGACCGGAATTCTTGAAAGAAAGAAAAAAAATTCAAAATGAAATTGTATGTTTTAGTTTCATTTATAGTAAGTAGCTTTAAAAGTCTAAAATATTTTATAGTACTTGACGTTATCTTAGAATGACATTCCTCCTTTTGAAATACAAATATTGTTAAAAAATACTTGAACTGTACAATAAACAATTAATTATTGCCCATTATTCCATAAACAATGTCACCCGATGCAGTTTTACGTGATAACTTCCTTATGTGAAATACTTTCGCCGACTGAAGAAGGCGAAACAGGGTTGGTGTTTGTCAGCGACATGTGACAATGATGAAGCCACTTAAAGTCTCTCTTCGCTTGCGGTAGGTCAAGTCTCGAAAGATGAACCTCCATGAGAACGAAAAAAAACAACTGAAATGGCACTTACACATATCCACATGTTTACCCTTCATAAGCACCAATGCGGAGGGGTCACATCAAGAATCAGTCGCCAGTTACTCACTCGGAGGACCCCTGGCCCTGTGGGTGGGTCCATGTGCTTACACAATATGACGCAAGGATTTCCATCTTTGTTCGATCGGTTCCTCCTCCAGCGGCCAAGGAGAAAGTAAGATGAAGTCGTGTCCTTCTTCTTCTTCGCATGTTCGTTATACCTCACACACAAATACGCCGCCCAGAAAGTGAAGACCCGCAGGTGATCAACATGCTATGAGTTGCTTTTCCGCTTCTTCAAGCGTCGGACGACAAAAGCATTGGAAATGCGCCCACTACTGACTTCCTGTCTCAGGACAGAAAGTAGTACCTCGTGAATCTGCACACGTAGTGTTACAACAGCGATCATTTCATGGAATATGTAAGACGTAAATTTTGCTCGTAGATAATTCATTCTTATTCGGAAATATTGCGAATATTTTCAGGTGCGTATAACGGGCTACGGATAACTCGAATCGCCTTAAAATATTCTGGTTGAATACTCATTTAGCTAAGTCGAACTATTCCTTTTCCCTTGGATAATAAGTCCTTTCACGAAGAAAATGGATAAGTTTTGGAGTTCAAATTTTGTATAATAATAATTCTTCCAATTTTTCCAAGTCTACATTCTGATTCACACAAAACTCGAAAAATATCTTACTGGTTAGTTGAAGGTTTCAATTTGTTATTTTGAAGGAAATGGATCTCTTTTATCATTTTGCACTATAAAATTTAAGTCGTCACTTATGTCACTCCTACCCCTAGAGGTGCTAAGAGTGTATTATTTACCATCTGGCTTGATTGTGAATTTTAGCCGCAACGGGAGTGTCGTATAAATTAATGTTCCCGTAACAATGGTTTCAACACTATCGTCGGTCGCCTTGGATTATTTTTATACGTCACCTCTTCCCATCCACTCTGACAGGGGTGTCTTACTCCAGCAGTATTTTTCCATATGCTCAATTAATTGAGTACCAAGTTTGGTTGCTAGCTCCAGGCACAGACATCAATTTTTGAATGTATGGATTCTCATATAATATAGTTTTCATTATTCAAACGTATTCCACAATTATTTCATGTTTTCTTTTCCATGAAAGTACTGTAAGTTATTCAAGATATTTTATTTTTTTCCCGTCCTTGTACTTTAGCCACTTTGCTGTGTGGGTTGTGAAATTTCTCGGAAATGAAGCTCAAGAATTTGAAATTAAGTACAAATATTGAAGATTTTTCGACATTTTAGTGCTTAATTTAGTCTTTTTTAAAGTCTTTTTCATATTTTGAACTATTTCAAGAGTAAATTAATTCAATAAATAAAAAATCTTTGTAACATTTACGAACTTAACGTAAACCAATCACGCTATTGTTATAAAAAAATTATAAATTTTTATCCATCAACTGTTTTACGCATTCTGAATCTTAGTCCACATATTTCCCGTTGTCTGTATTTTGCAAACGTTTACTCCCATTTACGGTGCGGCATCTTTTGGGACAATTACAATCAGAGCATCCAAACTTTCAAATACAAAGTCGGATAATTTGTAAATCTCATAAATCTTTATTTAAGGATTTAAATACTTCAACACTTCCCTGCATTTATATTTGTAAAATGTTTGTATTCGTTAAGACCGAATTACTATAGTGCCACCCGTGTTTCATACGAAACTGTCCTGTTCACGAGCACAATACTCGCAATAGGTTTAATATTCGTAGAGTGTATACCATTCCTTGTCAAAAAGGTACATATTAGGGAATTTTTCATGTATAATTCCCTCCCCAAACCCATAAAAGTTGTTATTAAATCGAATATCTTTAAATCCGCTGTTAACAGCTACCTATTGCACCATTGCTTCTACGATGTAAAAGAGTTCATTTTAATTAAAGTTAAAGTCGGTTTCTATGTAACATCAAATGTTTATTTTTACATTATTCCTTTAAATATTAAATACGTGAATTCATCTTGTACTTTATCACACCACTGCTCTAGTACCTTCAAAATAAATAATAATTTAAAAACTATTTTCCTGCATGCTATTATTGTTTCTTGTTATTCATATAAGTTTAGTTTTATCTATTCATATAAGCACGGTTGTGTACATAAATTCTGTAGCCCCACTCTGTCTCGGTTTTTTCTCCGGTTTTCCGTCGGGTGGAGGAGGAATTTATTTTCAGGCTCTTCAGGCTCTTCAGGCTCTCGCCTAGAGGTCTGTTGTAATGATTAACATCGAATTTAGCGTTATTTTAATAGTTACAACTTATAAGCAATTTATTTCGAATAATTTATATTTTGATAAATATACGGATTTACAAACTAAATTTTTTGTGCTTTTTTAAACACATTTTTTTTGGTATTCTGTTTATAGCAAACTATTTTTATTCTTATCTTAGAAATGTACTGAAATTTTCAATTCGCCTCTGCCTTAGGGCCCTTGATCAGAATCGATAGGATGGTCCCTTGGTTGCTTCCTGAAAGTAAATTAGTTTATTGGTCTTCGCGGGGTCACACGCAGTTTATTGCAGCTTTTTTTTACCTTAAATTTATTTATATATTTAAGAGCCAAATTTTTAGGAGCAACCTAAACATATAAACAGACAGAAATTCGCTTCGTAAGATGTGGATTATTTTAGATGTGAAAACCACCAACGTTTTATTAGTAATCAAAATTTCAAACAAATGTGAAATTTAATTTTAAAACAAATTCAAATATTGTCGAAAATTTGACAATATGACTTATGTTTTTATTTCTGAGGGAAATATTTATAGCGAGGAGGCAACGAATTCATGTGTGAAAGATGTCTTATACTTTTAAAAGTGTTTACTTTATCTCCTTTTTGAAAGATTGAAGACACACGTTTGAGTACCCTGCGTACTTCTAAAAGATAGTAAAAATGCTCAATTTTGAATAATAGAGAGATGTCGGGATGAAATCCTATGGTCACATTTCCAAGACAAAATAGGGAAAAAAAGAAATATTGACAAGGAAATGAAATTCAAAAAACAAAAAATTCGGAAAAAGTTATGTTCCTAACTTACGCATTAAGATGTTTAACGTATTTAAATTAACGTTTACTTTCATATTTGATCATTTTTTCGCTTTCACTTTAAGCTTTAAAAAATTATGTATTACACATCAGATTGATTTTTGAATCAACTATATTCCTATACTTAAGGATGGATATATCATCCAAGAATTTTCTAGGTGAAATTGTAACGTAAGTTGAGTAAAATACAGAAAATTTTGCCGACACCGTCGTCCCCATCCAATGGAAGAGGCATTGAGCTGTACTCCATATTTGTTTCATGCTCGAGCTTTGGGAGTTTCCAGTCAGCAGAAGAATTTTCTTTGAAATTTAACTTATTAAATATATCATAATTTTAATTATATTCCTCTTTCAATTGCCATCGTTTAATTTTGATTGGCACTTCCAGAAATGTTATATTTTATTTCTGGAAACGGCGTGGTAGATTAGAAAGGAAAAATGTATAGGATGTTTGAACATCTTCAAGACAAATAGTTTTAAGTCAGTATAGTTAGCGAATAATTATGAAATAAGTTTGCGAAATGTGAACTATTGGAAAACGTATTCATGAATGAAATGAACTCTTATAATTTGTAGTTAGAATTAAATGCATTTGAAAGATTTCTCACAGTTTAACTTTTCTTAAAAACACGTCGAAAAGAAAGTATTTAATTTTCCTGCACGTTATGTTTTATTCAACTATTCATTATTCAGCGATGGAGACAAAAATATGTGGAATAACGGGAGATTTCACGTGGATGTTATTCGACTCGAAAATCAAACTCCAAGGACGATGTCTATATGTTTCCCCAGACCGTTTTCGGTGTCACACTTCGACCACGCGAGAGGTTCCAAAGGTCGAAAAGCTCGTATAGGAATAGAGAAATCTCTATTGATTTGCAAACCATTGTTTTATTACCTTCATAAAGAAAATAACCTTTTCTTCTACACCTTATCTATTCTCAAAACAGGATCCTAAACTCATGATCAAACATAATCAATAACATGTATTTCTATTTTAAGTCCTAAGTAAACTCGTCAGGATTCTCACAATGGCGTAACGTGCGGTAAGGGAAGAAAATGAACTTAACAACTGCAATGAACAAATTTTACTATGTATTACCAAAGTTTCTCACTAATACTTAAAATGATCAGTTTTAAGCTCAGGGAGTATTCATTGTTATTTAAATGACTATCTATTCCATACGGTAAACTGCATTGGTGAAATGAATTTATCATAATTTGATGAATTATTGAACAATATTTCCTGGAAGAACATTATTAAAATATATTGTTCATAACTCAGAATATAGCAAATATATTATGAAATGTTGTTTTCGTGAATCACATAACGATCGAAAAATTTCTACCTTTTTGGATCCATTAAAAAAGAAATGGGCTCAATTCACTTGAGCTCGAAAGTGAATCAGTACTCGACACTTTAGATTTTAGAACCAAATAGCAAGGTTTTTGGGTACTTTTTCGCACCGGTTTTAATTTTGACGCAATACTCATAGCCCTATTAATAACAAAAGGTGTATGCTATACAATTCATAGCGGGAATGAAGCAATAAGTATATATGAATAATAAGAGAAGTTGTAATCACCTAGTTTTGTCATACGTCTGAGTGTTGCCAATGAAAGAGGTCATTAAAACTTGAGTTTTCACCAATTTCAAGCGTGTAATTTCTTATTATGTTATAATGACAAATATGTCTTCCGAATTAATTGCGGATTCAATTGTAGATGTTCTGTAGTATGTGACAGTGACGACTAATAGAGCACAATTTTTCAAATGTTTCCAGAGTTCGACATGATAAATTAAGAATTATTAAAAAGTAATTTACCTCAACACCAATGATACTTGGAAGCAGTTTCCCGAACACTAGATTTTAATTTAATTTTTTTTAAATTTGTGACCCAATCGCAAGAAACTGAGGTTAAATAAACCAGAGGACAAGAAGAAACGATTTTTACTAGATTTCAATTTCCAAATCAAGTCACCAAAGTTCCAATCAAGATTTTTTAAAGAAAATATTTGTGTCATATTTTATTGTTATACACGTTTTTGCAAATTACTAATACGTAAAATATGAATAAATTCAATAATAAATTTAATAATTTGTAAAGATGTGTAAGATGATGCAATGAAATAATATCTAATAATTTGTAATGATATATGTTTCTCTAAAATTGCAAAGAATTCATTTATGACTCAATGCACAGACTTATTATGAGTAAATAGCATTGTTTGTCGCCATTTTGAGTTTCAAATATTCTTGTCGACTGTTGGCTCATACCATTTTTGATACTGTCGACTACTGATTCACGTAAGTTTGGAAAAATGTAGTAGTTTTAGTAGAAGCTCGATAATTTTTAGTTTAAAAAATATCAGAGAAATAGAAGAAGCTGACAAAGAAACAACGAAACTGTTGGCTCGGATTTCGTGAATTAATAAATACGGGTAAATTGGTAAGATTTTGATCGTAAGATGTCAAGCCTTACAGCACCTACTCCAAAAGAACCGTTTTTAGATTATTGAATTACAACTTTCATATACAAATTTAGTGAAAATAGAAAAAAGCTAAAAAAATCGCTTTTCTTCCTTTAAAAATCAGAATTTTGAAAAATTCTTCGTAATGCGTTTCTACAATACAAAAGTAACATGGAGTGAACATTTCAAGTACCTATCTCAAATAGTCATTTCTCCGCGCTAATGAATGCATAAGTCAATCACTAACTCAGAGAAACGTCGCTTATAAATAGAAATTTAGAGACGTTTTAAAGAGTTGGTTTTCTTCGGCAATTTAATAATCTTTTCTTGACTCAATATTTGGTGTAGAAAGTATTATCACTTCTTAAATGCTTTTCAAATGCCCAGCCCGTATTAAGATGTAGTCTTGAAATACCATCGAGGATTTCACAAAATAACAATAGTATGACGTCGGAATATTTTATTTTTGAGTTTGTTGAATATTTTGAGTTTTAGCATAACGATGCATTATTATATAAAGATACACATACATGCGATAAGTCCAACTGCTCGACAAAGTGTATTGATTGTAAACATGATGCAGAATATTTGATTGCAACATTCTAATTCTTGATAGAACAACTTAAAAACACCTGCTAATCAATCAACGTGAAAAACGAGTTCTCTGGATCCTAACTGATAGATATCTGACTTGATTTCGTTAGATTACTACTGGTCTCAAACTGTCTATCCACGTGTAAAAAGCTGTCGATAAGTTAGGTAACTAAAGGAGGTGGGGGTTCAGATAACGATGCACTACGTTTCGGGAGAAAGGTAAGTGTCAGTTTTAGTGTAACGCTAAGATTTATAGGCTATGTTTTATGGGACGCTTTTCACCTTCACATTTGTAACTGTTATCTATGAAATCAACCGATCATTTCTCAGGCCAAAGAGAAATGAACAAACAATTAAGTTGGTGTATCAAAATTTGTTCCCACATTTTCGTAAAAGCAACAAAAACTGAACTGGGGGGATAGGTCTGGCGTTACGTGATTATTGGGAGGGGGATAATTGTTGCGGGTGCGTTACGGAGAGGAGGGGTGTTAAAATTGTTATTTTTGCGAACGGTCACGAATTGGAGACAGTTAACGTCGACACCTGGCCGTTGTTGTAGTACTGAATATTTTTAAATCTCGTTACAGGAACCTCTTCATATGGTACTCCAGAAGAGCAGGTGCAAGAAGTGCACGCAGTAGAACCACCGAGACCAGAAGAAGGTTCTCCATTATCACGTGAGAGACGCTCTCTATTACTAGCCAAAGCAATCGGTTTCGGCAAGGGTCTCTTGATTGGCAAGGTGGCAGGTCTCGTACTCGGGTAAGTCACTTCCATGTTGTCCATTTAAGGAAAGGAAGAGTATGGAAGCAGAAACAGTACATTAAAGAAAAGAAAATAGAAGTAAAAATTACGATTGAATCAATTGGATGATGGGAACCATTTCTTTCTGAATTAGAATAACAAAAATTATTTGCAAAGCAAGATTCTATTTCACAAAAAAAGTGTTTTGGCATATTTCATTCATTTGATATCTAAAGTTAGAAACAATTGAACACATGATTAAGGAATTTTGGTGCGAAGTAATTACTCCGACCCTGGTATAAAAAATTAACCTTATGAACCGTAGTTTTGGGATCGTTGAAAATTTTTTGTGTGTCAATTATAAACTCACATTCAATAGCAACAAAATTATCAATGGTAGTAATCAACTAACTTACATCCATGAGTCAACAGCAGTCCATTTCTTGAACCTCAATTCACGAGCATTCTCAAAAACGATGACTCTCGCTCCAACCCCAGAGTTGATTTTGTATTTGTGTTTTCATCCATCCGTATGTGAACGGTCGATCAGAACGATGTCCAGTGGAGAAGGGTGATAAAAGTTTCAATATTAATATTCAAAGTTTCAAAACAAGAGTGTTTCAGTATTAATATTCCGTATTGATATTGAAAACCCCGTTCACTAAAAAGCAATACGGAATATTAACAATGAAATTCTATTCAAATTAAAAATGTATATTATATACCTATTCATTGAATACCAACACAACACAATTGAAATACAGGATATGCGGTCGTAATTGTGCAACTAGCGTTGCTGTTCAATTGTTTTGTGTAAGCGTCTGATTGTTCACATTTCCCCGCTTCATTTTCAGAACGAAGATTGGCGCTCTATACGACGACTTTGACTATGGGGGATACGGAGTCTACGGTGGATATGGAGGTGCATATGGAGGTGCATATGGAGGTGCATATGGACGCGCTTATGGGTACGGTTTAAAGATTTTGGGATTCAATAAGTTTGGTGAAGGTAGTTATTTGTCTGGAGACAGTTATTCCGGCGATTTTGATGATACCGACGGACACGGAAATTTCGACACTTCCGTTGGTTATGGAATTCATGGAGGATATGGGGGTTCAGGAGACGGAGGAAGGGAAGGAATACATTTATCTAGAGAAGGATTTGGAGGGGGTGGAGGTCATAAGAGTACTAATTCTCACTCCCATCCGTCATCTGTTGGAAACGTTGGAACAGTAGCAGGAAGTCGTGGAAGAAATGATGGTGGAGGAGGAGGATTTTCCTCTATAGGAAGTCACGGGAGAGATGGAGGTTATAGAAATTCTGGTTGTCAGGCACAATCGCCCATTACCAGCAGTAGTGGGACTGTAATTACTGGAAATAATGGAGGGTACGGTAGTAGCGGTCAAGGATATCATGCAGTAGGGGGAGAAGGAGGATATAGAAATTCTGGTTTACATTCTCAATCATCAGGTGAAAGTGCCACTGTGAATGTTGGACCAATAATGGGAAGTAATGGAGGATACAATGGGGGAGGAGGTCATTCTGGAGGAGGATATTCTGGAGGAGGATATCCTGGAGGAGGAGGAGGAGGAGGAGGATATCCTGGAGGAGGAGGAGGAGGAGGATATTCTGGAGGAGGAGGATATTCTGGAGGAGGAGGGTATTCTGGAGGAGGAGGGTATTCTGGAGGAGGAGGAGGAGGGTATTCTGGAGGAGGAGGAGGATATTTTGGTGGAGGAGGATATGGTGGGAATGGTGGGTATAGGAGTTCTAGATCGAGTTCCCATATAAATGCTGCCCGAAACGTTGGACCATTTACAGGAAGCTACTCGGCGATTCAAGCGGGAGCTAGCGGTAACGGGTAAGTTGTTAAATGAAGAACACTTTGTAAAATGCAATGTCGAAGTATACAATGTTTGGTATCTCTATTTCACTCTTGGGATTGTTTTCACATAAGTATTGTAGGAGTGCAAATCCTTTGAGTACGAGTAGATCGAATTAAGTCTGGAAGAATCAGTTTGTAGTGATGCAATTATTCTTTCCTATCACCTGCCCGGAGTAACAATAAATACTAGTAGATATTCAGATGTTTATAAAAAGAAACTTCGGAGAAAATTAAATCGTTAACTATATAATGAAATATCAGCCCATGGCAAGAAACCGAGCTCATTTAATTTTATAGTTCTCATGATTTCAAACCCAAATATTTCTGCTAAATTAGACGTTTTAAAATATCTACAGTCAAAAAAATGTTTTGCAGTAAATATTACATATATTCTATTCTATGTTGTTTGCCATTTTCACTGGTGAATTAATTTTATTAAAAATATTGTTATAGATTAATTGTACATCGATGTAACAGAACGTACATGAAAACAATTGGACTCTTACTAAAATTAAATTATTATGCAGCGTGTAGTAGATCAATATAGATGTCGTCTTTCTAATGTTTTAATTTCTAAATTACAATAAAACTCACTGCATAAATTTAGTTCAAATTTTAATTTGACAGAAGGATCATATAGAAACTAATCAACATTACCAACTGTATAAAAAACAGCGCACTGAAAATAAAACAGTGTGATGACCATATTTATTCTACGGAAACTAAAGGATACATCGTTTACATACGGCATTTCTTAGTATTGAACTAGACGGACGTTTTATGAGACCTATGTAGGGTTTCAAGTTTTTGGAGCTGTAAAAAGTATTCAGCAATTTTGGTAACATTCCATATATAAACGTCCGTATATTCCGTTCATGTAAACAAAGTGTTTCGATAGAAACACTAAGAATGATGAAGAGAGATAGGTGGAGAAAGAGAAATATAAATCTGATACAAAATATGTGGTGTATGAAATAGATAATGTATAAATATAAAATGTATAAAATATATTTACGTATTGTTAATGCAAAGTTGATTCTTCTACGGTTTTGATTACAGAATTATACATTAATTTTACTGAGAAGTTAAATCCAGTAAAACACAGAGAATATTTTTCCTGAGAATGATTTGGAAAATGTTGATCAAATTCGCGAAATAATTAAATTTATGAAATTGCATCTAAAAAGGAGGGACAGCAGTCAATATTAGAAATTAACGAATATTAGAATTAACGAAATAATTAAAAGCGTCAACATAAGAAATTTCTTTGATTTGAGACTATAAAATTCAATGACCTCGGAGCTGATTATTCTTATTATGTGTGCTAGTGCATTTTATCGAAAGCATTCCCAAAATTTGATGCAGAACATGTGTATACTCGACTGTAGCCTTGGCTGATCAATCGATTCGACTTCACGAAGCTGTTGCTACTGCTGCTGACTTTCATCTTCCGCTTGTCTCCAGCTGACTCTTCTAGATTTGAGAAAAAACACATCTTCTTGCATGAATGGTGTACAAGATGAAGAATGATGCCTACTCGCGGTACTTTTGGGCGATTTAACTTACTTCGCTGAAAAATTCCTCTCCTAGTTTTTTTTTCTTTGATGGGTTTTTGAGTTCATAATTCCTATCAGCTCGTTTGAACGGAATAAGAAAACTAATTAAATAATTTTATTGGCTTTCTAACGTAATATATAATTAAGCTATAATTCTTCTGTCTACGACGTATGCACTATTGTATTATATTTTTTCACTCATGCAAATTCATGCTTACGATCTAGCTACACCCTATTATCAATATTTAAATTTTTTATCAACGATATGGGTTTTGAACAAAATACAACTGTAAATGGATTATTGATAGATTACTTCGTGGTGCGACAAATCGATTATTGTATTGTTGTTTTTAATAGACCTTCGTACAAATTATTTTCGGATAAGAATGTTTCTTACTGCTACATCTCGTAATGTAGCAGTAAGAAACACGACGAGTCTGGTTTGTTAGTGTTTCATGGAAATCTTTTCTATAAAGACCTCAACTCCGCATAAAACTATTAAAAACGTCGTTACAATATCATTTTCCAGATGCATTGCTTTCATAACAAACTCCTTAGAGTTACTTAGTTACCACTGAAATTGTTACGAAATTGTTTTATGACAATAATTATTCATTAAGCTCCGAAGATTTGCTGTAAAGATACGGGAGAGAAAATAAGCAAATGTTATTTCGAAGGATAGTAAAAACAATACGTGTCTTGTCTCGCAATCACATTCCCTACTCTCACTGTCCCACAAATTTCGCTGGTAATTTATTCGAGTACCACTCAAATCGTACAAATATTCAATGAGAAGCTTTGTAGCATATTTTTTCCGTCTATCTGCTCGAGTTGTCTTGTCTGGACAGATACTATTGTAATCCAGTACTATTGTTCGATGATTTATTGTCCACAAATGTACTTCTTACTATGGTTTCATTGTGGGCATAAATCAACAATATTATTTATATCTTCTGGCATGCAAACTGTTATTGCCAAGATAATACACGCAGATTTTTTATGGATGGGTAACAAATCATTGTTCCTACCGTAGTATCAGTGTTTCTCGTTTTCAACGATGACATAAAATATATGTTCATTGTTCACGAAAAAGTTATATTACTCCATTTTTTTCATAATACTGTGAATTGAATGTTGCAAATAATGTTCAATTTTCAATTTATTGTATGGGAATTATGGATATACCTCTCATCATATTCTCTGGTTTCTTCTATATTTTCTTCGAGATTAACTCTTTTCACTTTGATATTCCAAAAGATGTTCCCCGAACATTTTTAGTGAAGATACCAAATGTGCTACCGGAGAAGATGAAAATAGAATTCCGTCTCTCATATTTGAATCTTTATAAGATGATTATTTTTATTGTAGAGGCTCAAATACAAAAGAGTTTTCGAAAATTCCTATCACAAAGAAATAAATTATACAAAATGTGTTTCTCGAATTTTCGCTAATTATCACGAGCTAATTAAGATATCATCACGGTATTGCTATATAAACATATTATTTTTGGCTTCAAGTACAAGCGAAGCAAGGTATGGTATATTAATTCCGCTACACCTCGCGAAGTAATTGAGATATCGTTTCTGTGCTTCTACGTAAATGTTGTTAATTGAATTGTCTGAAAAAACATTTGTGGAACTTCCGGTATTTCACTCTTTAATGGGAGAAGAGGGTTGAAAATATTTGAGACGTTGTTCAGTCTGACACATTCCTCAACGCAGATAGAAAACTATTAGACAAAGGAATTTTATATTGCTTACGTATTGCATGATATTGCTTACATAGTAGATGGTTTGATATTACTGCCAATTTTGCCAGAAAATAAAAAAATATCTCTTCATTTGGATTTTTTTCTAAAAAAAATGTCCAAGTAATTCCTATGCCTCAAAAAATAAAACTTAAACAGGATTATGAAAGTCGAATCTTTTGATGTGTATATTTTGTTTCACTGTAGAAGTTTCCTTCTTTGTGTAAATTTTCTGTATTTTTTAAACTTTTGTTGTTGTTTTTAGTTTGAAACTGTTTTAGTTTCAAGTACTATATTTTCAAATAGATGTAGTTTAAACCGAACAAAATTTGTTAACATTTTCAAAACAAATTTTCTTTTAGTTTTAGAAAATAAAATAAGTAAGAAGAATTTCTTACCTATAATTTTTTATACGATTACAATCTATTTTCAACGTTATCTGGATTTTACCACTCGATTTAAGTCGGTCAGTGTCTCCGGTGTATTTTACATCTATCAATTTTATCACTGAGGGATGGACCGTCAATGATAATGTAAATCTCAATATCAGACCTATCAATATTTTCCCTCGAATTAGAAACTGAAAATGAAAAACTGCAGATCGACTAGAAATAGACTTAATATTTTCTCTCAATATTTGACAAATTATTGAGACACCACGTGCAGTACCAATGTATCTGTATTTTATTTCGTATTCGCCTAAACTTCTAAAAAACATCCCCTTCTGTCCTGGTATCCTTTTCTGAACGCACATGACCCGCTTCTCAGTTAGTCAATAGTTCTCTCATCCATCTTGTTCCAAACCCACACGTTCTCTTGATCCAAATACCTTTGTAAAAGAACGTCGTATTTCGAGATGCACTACATATGAATTAGAGAACAAGACCTAAGAATAATGTGGTGCTGAGATCCAATTACCGATGAAAATAATGGGTAATATTAAGAATGTCAGGTGTGTAAGATGATACAGCAAAAGTAAAGGAGGGCTGGTAAAAGAAAAGTAGGACAATGTTTTGAATTTATTTGTGTAAGGTGGTAGTGATTATGATCAAAAATCAAATGAAATGAAGAATATAATGTGCAAGAATACCTGAAGGTTAACTGTTTTCTTATTTGGCGCTCTGAGAACCATGGGAATTCCTGCTTCGGAACAATTATTCGTCGTCGGAACAATTCGTTTTGTGGAGGCAGGTCACCGAACACACCCATTCAGTTGCCATCCCAAGTGACGTCACTTGGAGAAACACTTTCTTTTGGCGGTCCCATCACCTCACACGTGCCACGAATAGGTCGTGTTGCGCAAGGCCACCGCTGAGTTTCGTTATTGCTACTGCCCCAAACAGACAGTGTCCTGACGTAAGAAGACGGTCGGTCTGAAGAGTTCGCGGGGTGGAGTAGGTGTGGGAAACAATTACGAGAAAATGGTTTATTTTGTAAGAGAATTTCAGACATTCTTTAAATTTAAAAAATATTGGGCTACAAACGATGACTTTTCTTTTAATTTAAAGGAAAGCACTGGGCTACAATTGATGACACGACTCCAATGACCTAGATGTTGGCGAGCAAAGTTCCAATTTAAAAAAAACATAAAACTGTGGACGATATTTCAAAAATATACTATTAATAATTTATACATGTCAAGAAACATCATTAAATTTGGAAATTGTTTTATTTCTTCTGTGTACGATTTTATATCCATCTTTTGTATTTCTTGAGAAGTTCAAGAAAATAGTAACTAAGTATATATTTAGTAAGAGGGAAGTTTTAGTCTCAGGCAAGTAATGAAGTAATTTTAATTTGGTTCCGTAAGATAACTTAAGCAATTAAAATGTTATTATTCTGCCGCAAGGTGACAGTGGCGATGTGCCGGGAAATGAACCGGGAACTTCACCTTAACTGTGTGTTGACCACTTGAAGAAGAAATTGCTCGACACAATTAGTTGTTCTGTGTTTACTTTTTATTTAATGTTAATAATGAAGAATTCGATTTGGAGAGAGACATTTAAAACAAATACGAGCTAGTAAGAGTTTACGTCTGATTTATGCATAATTTTATTCAATATTCGATGAATTTGGTGATTGAAATTTTGTTCATTTGCAGTTTAAATACAATCATGTTTATCACTCATTTGTTTATTGGGGTTATGAATAAGAATCTGCTAAATAATAATCGATATGAATGCCTGTAAATGGTGGAGGGAAACATTTAAACTACATTTACTTATTACCAAGTTTAAATTACACTCTTCAACGCATGTCAACTAAAAATCACCAATAACATCTCTGTACATGTACTGCTAAATCATTTTATTGCAATTTAATTATTACAATATCAGTAACATTAATCATATATATCTCATAAGTAAAAATATGTATGACATTAGGAATTACATGTTTGGGGACATAAATATGGTTGCTATGATTCTGAAAAATTTCTTGTACATTTTTATAAATTTGATAAAAAGTTAACAAGAGTTTAACGTAAAGTTTAAATGTGATTTGTATATGAGTATTGTAATTTTCTGCTTTATTTGTTTCAGGCAAGTGTGGTAGTTAAATTGGAACTATCAAAATTACGCGAAAACTCTCCTAAATCCTTTTATCTCATACACTGTGCTAAAACATGAGTGTGTAAATTATAGAAAATTATCCAGGATGATCGATTGTCTCTACTTTGATGTGTGTAATTGTAGTTTTTCCGTATTTATATCATTGTTTGACAAGTGAATAAGCGAACTTGTTCCTCAAGGTTACATGTATTGTCACAGCATTAATCAGATAAATCACACAAAAGATTTCTCGAGAGACTTCACTCTAACATTAAGTTGTGATGCATTTTGTCAAATAGCAAGTCTCCTCATACGTTACATCAAAAAGGGTTCCAAACGAAACTATTATATATAAAACTGCCAATTACATTTTAGATGAAATCCTTTGCTTGGAGCAGTGTGCCAGATTGAGTTATCCAAAACTGATTCCATCACATCAGATGCCTCAATCAAGTTCCTATCTTTAACGAGCTGTTTCTCCTAATGTAAATGGAATGTATGCAATTTTCTTTTACCGCCATAGACGATGTACAAATAAAATACGTTTTTATACAAACTAAACAAGTTGTGACAAGTTTTTCTCCAAATCTGAACTTCAAAGGATGCCTTTTCCATTTAGGTGATTTCCATTTATGTGTAATTTTTAGTTAATTTATTGTCCAAATTTTGCGCTTTTTAATTACTTTCCCGAGGTGTGGTATTTACTAACCGAACATACGTTTTTTTTCATGAAGTCATTTTGTTTTTGGCTTTTATTCAATTTTTGGAGTTTTTAAATTAAAAAAAATTCATTTTTATCCATAATTCATTTTTAAACATAAAATCAGTTTAAATTTGCTATTAAACATTAAATTTTAATTAAAAGGTAAAAAAATTATTTCAACCCGTAATAGATTCAGAATAATATAAATTTGACCAATGCCGTCCCCGCGCTGTCGTAATAATCGTTTTTGAACGGTGACTTAAGAAGATGATTTCAAATATTTTTACGAAAATCCCATAGAGAATGTTCCATCCTCAAGAACATTCATCATTAGTGTCGTAAATATTTGCTGCACCACTTTAG
This sequence comes from Laupala kohalensis, assembly GCA_002313205.1. Taxonomy (NCBI): domain Eukaryota; kingdom Metazoa; phylum Arthropoda; class Insecta; order Orthoptera; family Trigonidiidae; genus Laupala; species Laupala kohalensis. The sequence goes on along the minus strand of NNCF01127853.1, from coordinate 76,441 downwards.
TCTAGAATAATTATTGTCTCAATGACCTCGATGCTGGTGAGTCCTAAATCCCCAATTAAAAAAATTGTCTCACTTACTAAACAATCATTTACATCAAAAGTCAGACACGCAAAGGAGCCATCTGCACTTTATTGACCTAATGAATGAATTATGAACGTACAAAAAAGGACATATTTGTTAAATATGTTAGTTAATCAATTTTTTCTTCGTTCTATGATTCTTAATAATAGAATCTCAGTTTTTATATCCCATTCAGCAAACAACGTAATATTTCTTTTTCTACATTCAAGTAATATTTAGGGTAATAATGTGAATTCATTAACTTCATTGCTCCTTGCACATTCTTTGTCAAGCCACAGTACTTTTAAAATATTTTTTAAAACAAAATCACTCTAACGCATACTTATTACATTGTATCCTATAGTCTATAGTAATTATAGTTTCTATATTTACTCAACCTTTGCGTCGTTAAGTGCATGATCCTTGAAGTCCTTAACCCGGATCAAGTTTTCTCTGGATTTTCTTGGGACACTTTGACCCACACCTTTACCCATCCACATACAGAAAACAGCAATTTGTAGAAGGTGTGAAGAATGCTATTGCAAAATGCTCTACTGACCGCTGGATGGAGTTAGAGAATTGCTTTCTCGTTATGAGAAGTTTTACACAGGGGGCCCTACTCAAGTTCCTAATCTGTTGGTGAATGATATACCAATTACAAGAAGAATTTAAAATCGTGTCCTCATTAGAATTGGGATTGATATTACGTATTATATATTTATGTGTAATACGTAGTATTTAAATACTAGCTGACCTGACAGACATTGTCCTGTCCAAATTCCATTTCTTTTTTTCTTTTTTGTGATCGTTTTGTGAATTTGAGAAAAGCTTTTTTAAATGTGTGAACAAAGTAAAAATGAGAAAAAAGAATGTTTTTCTGAGTGATCATTGTATCTATTACCGATTGTGGCCATGGATATTCAATTTGAAGAGGAGTACATTCAGAAATGGGAAATTTTTCATGCGAGATGAATTCCATCGGCAGCACACCGCTGANGTGTATAAGAGACAGCTGGAAATGTGTGGTGTACCTGGAATGTGAATTAAACTGAAAAACTGAAGAAAAAAAATGAATCCACCAAATATGTTGTTCCTATCGTCAGTTATGCTCGAGCGTACGTACAAAAATGATGACTTTTGCAGTTTGTCCGAATTTTCCGACTTTCCTTTGTAATCGTCTCGATTTTTCTCCTGAAAACGTTTCCGGGACCATAACGAACAAAACAAAACAAAAAAAAAGTATTATGCATATCCATCGTGAGTTATGGTCTTGAGTTCATACAAAAATCCCACAGAAAAACATTTTTACTTTTTCTCGAATTTTCCTATTTACCGTGCAACTTTTCCAATTTTTCTTTCCCTAAAAACCTTATTCTGACTATTACGAACATTAAAAATAAATTAGCCAAATCGGTCCAGCCGTTCTCAAGTGATGCGCTTACCGACGAACAGCATTTAATTTTCATGTATATAGATTTATGTATGTGCTAGTTGTAGGGCACAGAATATGGGAGTAGTTTTTACTTTTTATTTTTTTAAATTTTTTTAAAAGTACAATGTAATACGTATTGATTTTCAAATTAATCACTAGAATGGTTTCTTACGTTTGTAAGTATACTTCATTTTCACAATTTGTTACTAATAATACAAATTAATGTCTTATTTCTTCCATGAGCTTACACTGTACGTCCACATGCAGGTATTTTTATATTACGATAGGAGTACAGATAAACTACAGATAAACTAAGAAAATACAGATTATTTAACTTTACGAGTAAAGAAAATTACACATGACATGCCATCGTTTATGTAGATTGATTGTCTTATGCGAAAATATTCATATATAAACAATTATTTTTTATTAATTTGTAAAAGTAATTTATTACTTTGTATCTGCTCATGAAAATATTTTTATTAATGCAGAACCTCGAAAATCTGATTTTGTTACTCACATATTAATGCTAATTGTTAAACGATACAAATAATTAATCCATCCTTATTAACTAAACGATCATATTAACATTTTTGTGTTTTAGTGATAGGACACTCATCAGCAGAAACCGTTAACCTAAGATTAACCTAACCGTATTTATAATACTTGGATATGTTGTCCAGGCCATTAAATTTCGTAAAAATATTTTTGTAGTATAAAAGTCTTCCGACACGCAAATTCAGAGTCCCATCATCGAATATCCTTAGATTCCAAATCTGTATGTTTTTTTCAATGCGAAGAAGGACAAGGATAAAGTTTGAACTGAATATGTGATTTAAAGTATTGTCGATGAAATATTAACGAAAATAATTTCTAATCAAATATTTATTTAATTACTATTCTTCGTCAACTATTGAGACCTGCCCATATTGCTTTAATTTCATAGAGAAGGAAAATAATTTTTTCATTGCAGTTTTTTTCGAAGATGAGTTTAGAAAAATGATAGTTTTATGTTTACATACACTTCGTTTCAGTTATAAATCAACAGTGTTCCCTTGTTTATTTTATTTTGTAATTTTTGAATGAAAATTACATGATGGATAATTTCATAATGGTAGACGAATGAATAAAATAACAAGAATGTGTCCAAATATATCAAAGTGCCATTTATTTTTGGTTTTGTATATTTTTTTGTATTAGAGTTCTTATCTTTTGAGAAGTATTCCAACGTATAACCACAAATGTAAATCATAAATTTTATCTATAGTCAAAAAAGCAGCACAAACTGCGTATGACCACGTGGAGAACAATAAACTAATTTACTCTCCGGAAGCAAGCAAGGGACCATCCCATCAATTTCGATCAAGAGCCCTAAAACAAAAACGGATTCCAATATTTTAGCAAAAATTCCAAGATAAGATAAAAAGTTAGCTGCGAGTTATAATACTAATAGAATGTCAATATGTTTGTAATTTTACGCAAAAAAATTTACATGTACAAATTATTATCGAACTATAGATTATTCTGAGTGTAGTGTTTAAAAAACATGAGAATTGAAATAACACTAAATTCACGATTTATTGTTACAATAAACACGCCCCTAGACAAAGGCTACAGAACCTGTATAAGAAATCCGCCTCTACCGGAAGGAAAACCGGAGAAAAACCCGGGCCAGTAAGGGACTACAGAATTAATGTACTCAACCATGCCAAAGTTCAGTACACATAAAACTAAATTAATATAAATCATAAGAAACAACAATCATGCAAGAAAATAGATTTAGAAATTGTTATAAGTTATTTAAAAAGTACTACAGCAATGGCGTGATAAAGTACAAGACGGATTTAACTTTTATTAAAATCAATAAAACCAGTGCATTGAAGAAGCAATGGTGCAGGAGGTAGTTTATAACCACGGATTTGAAGAGATTCAATTTCATAATATCTTTTATATTCTTGGGCAGGGATTTATATAGAAAGATTCCCGAATGATCAGGTCCTTTGTGGCAAACAGTGGTTGACACTCTAGGGCGATAAATATTATTACTATTGCGAGTATTGTGTTCGTGAACGAGACTGTTTCGTATGAAGCAAGGGTGGAACTTCAATAATTCGGTCTTAACAAACAAGACCGTTTCATTAATATAAATCCAGGGAAGTGTTAAGATATTGAATTCCTTGAATAAATGTTTACAAGAGTTTCGGGGGTGAGATTTACAAATTATTCCAACTATCCTCCTCTGAATTCTGAAAGTTTGATTACTCTGACCGGAATTACCCCACAAGGTAATGCCGTAACGTAAATGGGAGTAAACGGTTGCAAAATAAACGCAACGGGAAATACGTGGATAACTGCGTCAACAAAGATTCGGAATGCGTAACAAAAATTACTTAATTGGGAATTAAGATTATCAATGTGACAATTCCATTTGAGGTTGTCTTGAATATGGAGACCTAAGAATTTTGTATTCGTAACAGTTTTTAATTGTGTTCCGTTTAAAGAAAGAGAAATCTGGGGTAAAGATTTTGTGATACTATTGTGAAATGTCATAGACACTGTTTTGTCGGTGTTTACAATGAGACGATTTGCATGGAACCAAGTCGAAAGGTTAGACAAAGCTTTTTGAGCATTGGCGTGTTTACATAGCAAATTAGTGTCTTCAGCAAAAAGAACCATTTTGCAATCTGATGTGGATGATGACATGTCGTTCACATACAATAAAAGGAGTATAGGGCCGAGAATTGAACCTTGGGGTACTCCGCAAGGAAGTGGCTTTGTTTCTGAAAGACAACGCTCAAGTATTTTATTTTTAGTATAGGATATTTCGACCTGTTGATATCTATCTTTTAAATTAGAAGTTAGCCATTGATGTGGAAGTCCACGAATGCCTAAAGAATGCAATTTGGAAAGGAGAATTTCGTGATCGATGACATCGAATGCTTTGGATAAGTCAAGAAAAACACCCTGAGGATTTTCTCCATGGTCAAGAGATGTGGTAACATCGTTTAAGAAGGAAAATATGGCGCTTGTACTGGAAAAGGATTGCCTAAAACCGTGTTGATCGTCAGAGAGAATGTTATTTTTTGATAAAAAGTCTAGAAGACGCTTATAGAATAATTTTTCTAGGATTTTTGAGAAAGTGGGTTGTAGAGATATTGGTCGGTAATTTGTAGTATTAAGTTTGTTTCCCTTCTTGTGTAAAGGTTTCACTTTAACTCTCTTAAATATGTTAGGAAACACCCCTTCCGATAATGAACTATTAAAAATATTTATGAGTGGATTTAAAATATCGTGGGACAGAAATTTAACAATAAACTCAGGTATACCATCTATGCCTGTTGAAAACTTGTTTTTTAAGGAGCTGATGATTCCCATGACTTCACTGGCGTTAGTTTCGGAAGTGAATATAGAATTCGGTATGTGAGTGGATATAATTGGAGGACATTGATTTGGATATATTGAGTTCGTTATTTTACCTACTTCTGAGAAGTAAGAATGAAAGAAATTTGCGATGTCCTGAGGATTTGATACGATTTTGCCATCGTTTAGAAGAGAAATTAAGACTGAATAAAAAGTTAGTACTAGATAGGTAGTACGAACTAAAGTCTACGATCGTAATCATTGTTACTAGGAAAACTATAAACGGAGAAATATATATGTGAAAAGTTAAGGAAAATATTCTTAGCCAATTAGATAATTCTAAACCTAAGAAAATATTTTCGTTTCGTATACCTTTTAATAACTGAATGAAAATAATTTTCAATAGTACCTAACTATCATGAAAATGCTATGAATAGTAGTTTCCACATCTGGTAAATCTCGAAAGAGAGTAAAATTAAGTATTAAAAATAACACGTTTCTTTATTGTTCTATTAAATTGTGACTTTAAAAAATGTGTTCAATTTAATTTCAATAGTATTTCTTTCATATCATCGCAGGAAATATTTGATGCACTTATATGTTAAACTGTTAAATTCTTGATTCTTGACAATCAAAACTCTCAATAATATCAATTTGCGAAGATAACATCCAACGCTAATTGCTTGACATTATATAATATCATAAAAATGTACTTAGAAAAGAACATTGGAGTTCAATTTTGACACCGAATCTTAACGGTGTGGATGATGGGATGCGAGTGATAAGTGGAATCTGAAATAGATAAAAGGCGACGTATTTAGTCAATAGGATACATCAGCAAATATGTCTACTACAGGAGCAGTAATTTTCCTGAGTCTCGTAGCCGCAGCAGCTGTGCACGGCGCAGGTGAGATACTTCGGAATTATATTTATATAGTAAAATAAAATATCATAACTTCCTGTAAACTATTACCAAATTTGACATATTTTATCAAGTAGTTTTGCTTTAATGGCTTTCTCAAAGTGTAACTTAAATTATACAAACCCTGTATGAATTTCTAATATAGAATTAACTTCATGTGAGTTTTCAATGTTTTTATGGTACTACAGAATTTAAAAACGAATAACTGACACTGTCTAGAGACGCAAAGCAGAAAGTAATGACGTAGCAGACTAATTCAAAAGAGAGAGGAAAAAGAAAAAGAAAAATTCAAAACCTTTGCAAATAATAATGACTAAGTTAGTATAAAGAAAAAATATTAACTGATACCACTGTACTTTACAACTTAAAAAGGCAAGTTAAAAAAGTTTAAAAGCAAGTTAAAAAATCAAGTTTGAAAGGCAAAAACCGTTAGAATGAGGGGAACATGCACGAAATTTGATAAGTAGTGTGACTTACAAGTATTAAATAAATTGTTTCTTGTATTCAATATAATGAGTAAATTATTGGAAATTTTAGGTAAACAAGGAATTTTAGTTTCCATTTCGCAAATTTCAGTTTTTTAGTAATTTTATTGTTATTGTCGTATAGAGATAGTCCAAGATATTTTGTTTAGATTTACAAAGAAAGAAAAAGAATGTGTAACTGAGTAGAAGAGGGGAATTTTTTGTGATCTGAGGAAAATTATTCACTGGAGAGATACATACATCTTTAATAATAAATGTAAAAGTGCACGTGTATGTGAGAAAGCACATAATTTTACTTCATTATTTTACTTAATTATTACTCAAATTACTTAATTATTTTTTAATATAAATATAGAATGAAATGATACATAAAAAAACATCGAAATTGGTGGTACTTTTATAATTTCGTAAAATATCTATCTCTGCTTTTAACGTTAAAACAACATTCTGCGATTTCTTATCTTGTTTCCCATCCATTCTCAGTAATATGAAATAGTTACATATAGATGTAATCGGTGTAGGTTTAAAAGACATTCCGAATGTTGATGGTGGATCTCCAGAGACGGTAGCTGATAAAAGAAAGTCAACTTTGAATATTGGCCGTGGAGTGCATGCAGCTGGTGATTTGAAAGATAATCTGGTTATGGACGTAAGTAAAGCAGCTCATGCAACTGAAGAGGCTGCCTCCCACATCGACGGATTTTTGAAAGACAACTTGGATCTATTACATGGATCTGGAACACAAGAGACTGAGGGAGCAACTGGAACCAGGATAGGTGTAGGTAGGAATGTTCATTTTTGTCTTGTCATTCAGTATTAAAACAACGTCAATCCAGGAATGTTTTGGGAAAAATCTAATTTTTTCTTCATTTTGTATTTTGGTTTGGTAGTAAATTCGAATTCTGTCACCATGTTTGATAGTTTTAAAAAAGTTAAAAAGCAAAAAAAGTCATTTTTGGTTTATTACACAAGAATTTTGTAACAAAAATATCCGTTTTAAATTAAATTGGAATTTTTCTCCATTATTGTTTTTTTAGATTTATTATATTTTCGAAGCCCTAAAACGTAATATTTTCTCTTGTTAATGTTTTAATCATTCCTTTCTTGTAGTCTCATGCATTTTTAATATTTACCAAACTATTTGCGATGGCAAACATGAAATTTATAACATGTATTCCAAACATAAAGGAACGACAATTCATGAATTCCCAAAAAAATTTACGGAAAGTTTTTAAAATTTTAAGAGACTTTTTTTTAAAATTTTTGGTGTATAAATTTAACGTGTTTGAAAAGAAAAACTTTTCTTGTGACAAAAAGTGTACATGGGTTGGTTGTAGTAAATTTTGTTTAGATTTCTTTAAAAAAATGGTTTTCCTTTGTAATATTCAAACATTAAGTAGAAACCTAAAAAATAGCAAAATGATTTTCATATTTCCCGAACATAATTAAAATAATAGTAAAGTTGGAATTTGTATTTATCACCCCAAATGACCAAAATATCAGGACTTCTCGATAAGAATGCCAGCTACACTAAATGACTGTCTAAATGGCAAGTGGAAAATTTCTCATATTGTGAAATGTCGCCACACACAGCCGATCTATTCTGCGATTTCAGGCCCCTCCAATACCAACACACTGTGTTATGTGGCAGCTACTGCCGGAGGAACAGTTGGTTCGCTGGCAGGTGGTGCTGTTCTAGCACCCGTTGGTTTATCTAGTTGGGGAAGCACGGTAAGTTTCATGCACTCAATTTATGGTAACAAATAATATCTACTATCTTTAATGACCCACATATATTGTAATTTAGGGTAATGTAAAAAGTTTTACGCCTTTTGATATTAATATTACATTTACAGTTCTTTGTCACATTCTTTGTTACATAAGACTACTGTAACATTATAAAAACTATTCCATTATATTTTAGATAAATATGTTTCGTAAAAATAAAAATGTCTTTCATTATTTTACTTGCAGCTACTACAGCGTGTCCCAGAATTCCATGTAAAAAATGGGAGGGCCGATAGAGCACATAAATAGGAATAAAAAATCATTAGGTCCTGATCGTGCCAGAGTAAAGAGGTTTCGATTTCAGAGCCATATTACCATTAAAGTGTTTCATATTCTCTCTAATACCCTTTCAGGTGGGAGGAGCCGCACTTGGAGCCATTGGTAGTGCTGTAGCAGAAGCAGTGGGGGCAGTCGGCAATGCCATAGGAGGGGCTGTCAATGGAGCTCTAACACTCATCACTAAAGATACTTCGAGCTCGGGGTCATCGCACAACATAACAGATGGGATATAAGCGGATTCCTTGGTGTGCTGAGTTCAGATGCTCAGAAGAATTCAGGCACAAAAATCATATAAAGCATTCGTTCTGGTAACCAGCACCGCAAATACCGAATTCAAAAAAATTATTGATTCCCTCTCATGAGCACCAATATTTGCGAAGTTACCTTAATATTACCTTATTTCAAAACCAACAAATTTTATAGGAATAGCTACGTCAGCTGATTAAAGTTTGTAGAGAGAAAACATTATTGTCTAAACTTATTTAGCTCAACCCTGTTCCTTATTATTTCTATTAGAAAATCAACACACTCCCATGTATCGTCGATAGGTTTAACCACTAATCAACGGTAGGTTTAACTCACTAATCAATGGTGAAGCGATCATTCAATCACATGAAATTATCTTTTATTATTCAATTCGAAAAGTACTTCAAGATGTTGTGTTCGTAATCCAATGTGCTCTTGGGAAAGACTTGCTGCGTTTCCTGTATGAAATAAAATTTCATTTCTAGTGTGTGGTTGCGTCTATTATACCTTAATTTCGTATACACGTCCAAACAATATGAAAGAAATAGAGTCANTAATGTAGGGGGTAATACCAAGTAACTTACCTATCCCTCACAACTGCTTCCGCAGAAAATCTGAATATCTACTTCACTAAGGGTTTAGAAACTAAAAGGTCGGAGTTCGGCCCATTTTATAGTGAAATAAATACAACTCCTTACTAAAGGAAACGCAACTCTTGTAAAATTGGTTTCATTATTTATTACATAAAAATTACACTTCATTATTATACACTTACACTGCCCATGCAAACACTTGCCCTGCATATTTCCATTCCAAAATATACCCCAAAAATCACAATACCGTAAGACATGAGATTTGCTTCACATTCCCTTCAAGCCACAAAAGGACTGGTTGATAAACTATTCCAGCCAGTACTCAATTAAAAAAATTTGTTGTTGATCTTGACCAATATATTAAATAACAGAAAGATATCTTCAAGGATTGGTCAACAATAAAAAAAGAATTCTTTCTTTTACAACGCCAACGTTTCGGCACTTTATTTTGCCTTCATCAGGGCTACAATGAACATACATCATTCTCCTCGAAGATATCTTTCTGTTAATTTAAAAATTGTACATTTAAAGTAACAAATCATCTGCAGTCTGTCCTTGATGATATTGTTAATGACCATTTGTAAGCGCCACAAGAGTCTTTGGCGACGTCACACTCACTTGGTTAAATTCACTGGTACATAACGTCACGAACGATGCATACAATTTACCTTGACATTACGCAGCAAATCATACAATTTACCTTGAAATTTTTATTTAAAGCTGGATTACCAGTTGCCAAAACGAAGTGGGTGCGGCTAGTTTCTTCAGGAGTAGTGACCTTCAGCTAGTGACCACCAAGCCATTAACCGCTCCGCCCTGCAGGTACCGTTCGCCAATTCACCTCAACTGAAACCAGATGACTCACGTGGGAGATACCATTTTCGTCATTAAACAGCTCAACTTAATGAAGACATCACGACTTAATGGAAGTAATAATAATTCCTGGCAATTTACTTCTCGGTAAAAATGTTTGTGCCTCACGCAAGATAACTTTCGCCGAAGATCGGACGACACTCGAACCGACTGATTAAAAGTTGCGGAAAATTTGCTCGAACTCTAATTGAAGTAGTTCGTAGCACACCGTCTGCCGGAAACTCATAAATGATCAACTAATGATCTCCGAGTCACATAAAATAAAACTCCAAGTCTCTTTCTCATAAAAGACTAAGATTTCTTCAAAAAAAAAACCCGTTTACATTATCTTTCAAAACGCTATAACCAGCCACCCGAATTCCATCATTATTTTTGTAAATATAAGACTATCCTTCGAAAAGTAGTCTATGCCGCTTAAGTAATGGAAAATGACATACATATACTAAAATCGAACAACCGGATGAAAGCCTTGTGGAATATTGTTAACAATTACCCGTCAACTTCTGAAAATCGCGAAGAAAATGTTTCTTTACTAAACGATGGCAAAATCGTATCAGATCCTCAGGACATCGCAAATTTGTTTCATTCTTACTTCTCAGAAGTAGGTAAAATAACGAACTCAATATATCCAAATCAATGTCCTCCAATTATATCCACTCACATACCCAATTCTATGTTCACTTCCGAAACTAACGCCAGTGAAGTCATGGGAATCATCAGCTCCTTAAAAAACAAGTTTTCAACAGGCATAGATGGTATACCCGAGTTTATTGTTAAATTTCTGTCCCACGATATTTTAAATCAACTCATAAATATTTTTAATAGTTCTTTATCGGAAGGGGTGTTTCCTAACACATTTAAGAGAGTTAAAGTGAAACCTTTACACAAGAAGGGAAACAAACTTAACACTGCAAATTACCGACCAATATCTCTACAACCCACTTTCTCAAAAATCATAGAAAAATTATTCTATAAGCGTCTTCTAGCCTTTTTAAAAAAATAACATTCTCTCTGACGATCAACACGGTTTTCGGCAATCCTTTTCCAGTACAAGCGCCATATTTTCCTTCTTAAACGATGTTACCACATCTCTTGACCGTGGAGAAAATCCTCAGGGTGTTTTTCTTGACTTATCCAAAGCATTCGATGTCATCGATCACGGAATTCTCCTTTCCAAATTGCATTCTTTAGGCATTCGTGGACTTCCACATCAATGGCTAACTTCTAATTAAAAGATAGATATCAACAGGTCGAAATATCCTATACTAAAAATAAAATACTTCAGCGTTGTCTTTCAGAAACAAAGCCACTTCCTTGCGGAGTACCCCAAGGTTCAATTCTCGGCACTATACTCCTTTTATTGTATGTGAACGACATGTCATCATCCACATCAGATTGCAAAATGGGTCTTGTTGCTGATGACACTAATTTACTATGTAAACACGCCAATGCTCAAAAAGTTTTGTCTAACCTTT
>NNCF01127853.1:46734-64620 GCA_002313205.1 Laupala kohalensis | reverse complement strand
TTTATTCAAGGAATTCAATATCTTAACACTTCCCTGGATTTATATTAATGAAACGGTCTTGTTTGTTAAGACCGAATTATTGAAGTTCCACCCTTGCTTCATACGAAACAGTCTCGTTCACGAACACAATACTCGCAATAGTAGTAATATTCATGGCACTAGAGTGTCAACCACTGTTTGCCACAAAGGACCTGATCATTCGGGAATCTTTCTATATAAATCCCTGCCCAAGAATATAAAAGATATTATGAAATTGAATCTCTTCAAATCCGTGGTTATAAACTACCTCCTGCACCATTGCTTCTTCAATGCACTGGTTTTATTGATTTTAATAAAAGTTAAATCCGTCTTGAACTTTATCACGCCATTGCTGTAGTACTTTTTAAATAACTTATAACAATTTCTAAATCTATTTTCTTGCATGATTGTTGTTTCTTATGATTTATATTAATTTAGTTTTATGTATACTAAACTTTGGCACGGTTGTGTACATAAATTCTGTAGTCCCTTTCTGGCCCGGGTTTTTCTCTGGTTTTCCTTCCGGTAGAGGTGGATTTATTATGCATATTCTCTAGGCTTTGTCTAGGGGCGTGTTTATTGTAACAATAAATCGTGAATTTAGTGTTTAATTTTTAAACACTATACTCAGAATAATCTATAGTTTGATAATAACTTGTACATGTAAATTTTTGCGTAAAATTACAAACATATTGACATTCTATTAGTATTATAACTCGCGGCTAACTTTTTGTATTATCTAGGAACGTATGCTGNTTTTGAATCCGCCTCTGCCTTAGGGCCCTTGATCGGAATTGATGGGATGGTCCCTTGCTTGCTTCCGGAGAGTAAATTAGTTTATTGTCCTCCACGTGTTCATACGCGGTTTGTACTGTTTTTTGACAATAAATTTATTATTATTATAATGAACGATCAGTAATCAACGAACATAATCACAATAATGAACTAGAATCGACAACTTATAATACTCTTACAAGAATCATAATGAAAAGAACCAAATCAACATCAAAAACCACAATCTACAATCCACAAAATCCTCTCAGAGCGACGTTACTCCTTGTTTAAGTAACCTCTCCCCTCTTAGTGCTCGCGAGTATGCTCCTTCTTTCCTGACGTCATTTGTTTGCTTCGGCCAATAATCACCCCTTTTTAACACTCCATGTGTAGTTCCTCCGATTGGTTGTTTTTGTATGAATTTTCCAACGAGGACGAATAGCAAGGTTTGATTACTATAATGCTTCCTTGTCTCCGAACACTAGTATTTTTCCTTCCGAACTCCTTCTGTGATACTTCGCAGACTCTTGACTCCCATCTTTCCACAAGGCGATATATAATTTTAGAAAGCTAACTTCATTCCCTTTTGTTCTTGCCAACGACACTTTATTTTCATGCGTCTGTCACGTATTACTAACACTTTTTTCATTCGAAACCCCAGAACTTCTTCTACGCAGATGTTTCTGGTCCTCTATCATTTTCACCCTCCGTCACTCATCTTTTTTTGTGGATCCGTGAGCTTCGTGACTCGACAATCAAATCTTGATCCTTCACTCCCTCCTTCCTTCGTGTTCATCCCTACAACCTCTGTCGCTCCATCAGTCTTGCTAATGGAATTTTTCGTCTGGCGAGAAGTGCTCTACAACGGACCTTCATTCTTTCCGTGGACAACTTTCCCTATTTTTTTCATAACTCAGTACGTGTTACCGGATCTATCACCAATAATAGTCCTCCCGGATTTCTGCAGTAATTTTCCATCTTCCCCTTCAGTGTACATTTCGACAACGTGCCTGGTCAATTATTCTTCACAGCTATTTAATTTTCTTTCCCTCAATCTTCAGTCCCCGCAAACTAACTGCACAGCACGTCAAGACACTAGATCGATATTTTATGGCCTTATTCAACGAAATCCAGGGTCCGTGCCCCAAAAGAACCAGTCTTCCCACACCACTTCTTCTTTCATCACCCCGCTCCTCCTCCCGAACCGCACTCACTCGGGGACGAAACTTTTATGATCTTTTTCTCGATCATCTGATCTTTTCTATTAATAATTTTCCGAATAAACGTAATAAAAGTAATGAAATAATTGTTCTTTAAAATATTTATTATTATTATGACATGACAGCAGAACAGTTATGAATACTAAATAATAATATACATGCATCATTACGTAAATCACGCACTTTACGAAAATTGTTTATTACTTAGCAGATGCGTACGTGCCATACATACCGGACGTGATTTGTCAGGACTCAAAAGCCATGTAACAAAAATAAAACAAAAATTTCTGGTTTAGAAACTCTTCCTCTGTCAATGTTTTAATCATGTATAGACTAGCCTATTCAGTGGCGTACGCAAAAAATATCTTAGAGCAGGTCTCACCTTCCAAATAATATTTTGGGAGGGGATTGAAACTTTACAGATCATATTTTTTAATATTTTTAATGAAGTGGGGGTCAAAAATTTGCCAACACTATCTGTTAATTCTTTCACTGCTTCACTTTTTGGAGTCAAAACAATGACGTCTTTTTCTTTACTTTCAAACGTTTCTTTCAAACGTTGTAGCGTTCAATTCTAGTTTCAGACTTTGTAATTTATATCTGAAAACATTAATTTTCTTCAACAGCATTTTATTTTGTCGAACAGCTGCTTGTCTATTTCTTGCTATAACACGCCTACTTCTCTTCACGTTTCTAGAAGACTGAGTTGGTTGAAGAATAACTAAATAATTCGTGTGGTGAGGTAGTGGGAGGAGTTACTGAAACTTTTTTGTAGTTTCAATCCCTATACGCCTTTGGTCTCTTTTGCATTCCCTTACAAGCTTCACAAGCTGTCCTTTCACCTATCTTCTTTCTCTCTACATTCCTCTCTCTATGCTCGTCACGTTCTGGGTCTGATTTTCGCTTCTCCCTATAGCGCTTTTTTTTCTGCAGCTGACAATGCCTTTACAAAAAACAACCTCCTGCTGTTCCCCAAATGTTCATAATATCGAAATTGATATGATTTAATATTTTCTATTAGAAGAGTATTTTCATAATATGTGTTTCCATGCTGCTCTTCTGCTAGACGGTTTATCACCTGTTCAGGAATAAATATAACTAAATACTTAATTCAATTATTACTACTTCTGGTGATAAAATATCTATAAAGATACGTAATTTATTATTGCCGCTGACACGTTTCCGAGTATACTTTAATTACACATACATTAAATACACATTTACATATAAATTCATTGCATTACACAAAATAAATTTCACTGTTCAAAAATTTTACTAAGTTCATATGTTTCTGTTTTGATGCACTCGTGGTTGTAAAGTCTGATGCGTGAACTGATTACAGTGTGACAGTCAGGGCATTCAAAGCGGACAGGCGGGGAACCGCCCAATATTTGGCGACCACTTCTTCCATTTTGGACGGTTCAGTGCAGTATCCTCCCATCATGAACTCACTGAGTTCATGCTTCTCAGGACTTCGAGGGTTAGATCTTTATGTCTAAGGCGACCACGCTGTCTCGTTCCCTCAGTAAACTTCCCATAGTTAATGAGTGTAGGGATGATGCTGTCGCATATTCTTATCACATGTCTAGTTCATCTAACACGTGCTCTGGTGACTAGGACCTCCATTGGCAGTAAGTTTGCTGTCATTAATACTACAGTGTTGGACATGCGGTGGAACCACTGGATCTTCAATATTTGCCTCAGATGTCTCTGTATCATTCCCTTTGGTATTGAGATTGTGGTGCTGTAGTTGTGGAAAAATCTTTGACGTAGCTTCCAAAAAGTACGAGCGGCACAGCTGACACGATGTTTTATCTCGGTATCGATGTTTCCTTGTGAGTTAACCCATCTACCTCGATAAGGGCTCTAATGACCTTGACGTTGGCGAGTCCTAAAGTCCCAAGAAAAAAATCTATATTTAAAGTTTTCCACTGTTCCCCGTCGTTGACCCATTACGCAGACTTCAGCGCTTTGATCCTGGCATCGCGGTATGGTGAAAATTTTGGTTTTGTCGTCATTCAAGCGAAGGCCTTATACACCCATACATACACGTCCAGAATATCTTGGAGGTTGTCACGGGATTGAGAAACCAATGCACAATCGTCCACATACATAAGTTCTGTGACATAACGGATTCACGTTTTCGTTGACTTCAAGCGATCTAAGTTAAAAAGGCCACCATCGTATCGATATCTGATGCCGATGCCTCATGTTTAATGTCTACGATGAAGGACAATGCTGCCATGTATATGTTGAAAAGTAATAACGAAATCACGCACCGTTGCCTCACCCCTGTTTGTGTCTGAAAAGGGGTATTTGATTTCCCGTTGCTAATAACCTTGCTCCAATTACCCATATATAATGCTTTATATACAGCAATAAACTTCTGGGGGACACCAAAACAAGTCATGATTTTCCACAGCATACCTCTATTGACCGAGTCGAAAGCTTTGTTGATGTCTCTAAAAGTTAAGTATATGTTTTTATTTTGTTCTATGACTTTTTGTTGAAGTAGCGGGATAGAGAATATCACGTCTTTTGTTGATATATTCAGTCTAAATCCGCTCTGAGTTTGGGGTAGCAATTGATCAATATGTCCAAGCAGTCTGTTGGCCATAGCTCTTACCATGATCTTTCAAGTGACAGCTAGCTATGATATTCCCCTGTAGTTTTTGCAACAGGACGCATACCATTTACCTTTAAATATATCTACAATTAGATCACTTCCGAAGTCCTGGGTAAATTACCTAACCTGCCCTATTCCTGGATAATATCTCAGAGAATATATAAAACTCTTCAAATATAACGATTTAACTGCCGTTTGAACGGAACATAAG
Organism: Laupala kohalensis; assembly: GCA_002313205.1. Taxonomy (NCBI): domain Eukaryota; kingdom Metazoa; phylum Arthropoda; class Insecta; order Orthoptera; family Trigonidiidae; genus Laupala; species Laupala kohalensis. The sequence continues at coordinate 59,771 of NNCF01127853.1, read as the reverse complement.
ATGCATTCTGTGGGACATACCAAATTTCACATTTCACCCAGAGACCAATATGTCGTCAAAACGCCTGAATGTGATAGTCCTTACGAGAATTGAAAATAATCCCAGCCAGCTGTCGACTTCACGGCGCCGTGGCTGGGTCATAGGCGAAAATGTCCACGAGTGGAAAGGAACATCTTTTTAGGAAGGTCCAGCAAAGCGATCATGTTCCCAGAAAGGAAGTATAGACGATCTTACTCCGCTAACTGGGCTGTCTTAATTCACTTATTTTTGCGTTTGTTCTCTTGGTGAATAAAAATTACTAACAATTCAATTAACGAAGAAATGACCAATAACCGATTATTTTAGAACAACTAATACAATTTATAGTCTGACTCGCAACTTCCGAGTAGATACTCGTGGAGAAGTGTTAGCAACATCAACAGTCAGGTGAAAATTGCGACGGACCGGGACTCGAACCCGGGACCTCCTGCTCTTCGAGTCTCGGTCAGTCGCAAATTTCACCTGGCTGTTGACGTTACAATTTATAGTGTGTTGTGGATGATGAAGGGAGTGAAAAAGAGAAAAAAACAATACGCTTGGAAGCAGAAAATCTAGTTATTGATGAAGACACGCCGCGCAAAACGTGATCAAACAAATACCGGACGTTTGGTGAGTTCTAATTTAACTTAATAAACCTCCCGGTCTGTTGCCTAGAGTATCATAATGGTCTCTAGTCTAGAGACTAATAGTGATTATTATACAGGAACTTTTTGGTCTTAAATAAAAACTTGTACAAAATTACCATAAAAGGATTAAATTAGTTGATCAATTGATTCGAGTACTGATGATATTGATGGATTTTTTCTATTCTGGTCTGGATTCCAAATTTGTTTTCAGTTCCCGAAAACTCAATTATTTCAGAATAATGGTCAATAGCATTTTGTCAAATGTGGCGAGAGAATATGCTTTTGGTCACCCGCTTGATTACGAATAGGCAGAAGGAAGCCATAACGAGCAAACGGATGACTATTTATGTGTAGCGTTGCTATTCAACAACAATTGATGTGTAATATTCATTCGAGGAAATGTCTTTAAAGAATGTCTTTGGTTCCTTTGTACAGCGTCTGATTGTCACACAGTCTACATTATGATCACAAAGATGTGATTTTCTGTAATATCGATCATAATCTACTTTTATTTATTATTTTTTTCTATATGCTGCTATTGTTCTAGAAAGATCGTTTTCTTACCAAGGAAGTACTTTCCACTCCTCAATATATTTAAACTGTCCTTTATGTTCAACTCTACACCGACTAGCCTTTTCGATCGCGTGATATGATAAGACTTCGAATCTTGAGGTTTTTATCCGTTGTTTTCATTTATCGAACCCATCATTGAAGCCATGTTCATATTAAATAAATAAATAAATCCTGGGTACCCCTTCTTAAACATGTAATACAATGATTCCTACCTCACATGGATGATAAATATTGAGGCTTATATCGATATAAGATGTTTAAGAAACAACAGAAGACCTAAAATGTGAGCATTATAAAACAAAAATTGGCGAGTCATATATTTGGTTTGACAACTCGATACACAAAGGAAAAAAATGAATTTACTTTATTTCCTAAACGGTCCTCTGCTTTCCACTCTTTCTTTACTCTAATCTCACATATATTATTACTTGGGATGAGCAAGATGGGTAATCTATGTTGTGTGTTAGTACATTTATTATATAAGAAGGAAATATAACATTATATCAATTAAAGAAAATTTGGAAAAGGTACATAAAAAAATACTAGCATTAAAGAACTAAATTAAAAATATCTAACAATACCACAAATAGGAACCTATTTACATATATCTATTTTAATGTACTATTCTTAGACAAGTTTATCCTAATCACTGGGAGATTTCCTTATCGAAAAATGTCTACAGATGTGTTTGTTTTAATAAAAATCGAGATACTAATTTCACTATTAATGTATTTACAGATGTACAACTCCTGATTTCCAGAAGTAGGTCATTCTATGACACTTACAGTTAAATATGATCTTTACTTGGAAATGACAAACATGGTTTACTCAGAGGTGGTGAAAGGTACTGATAGTTGAATGATAAATATTGAGGTTTGCTTCAATACAAAATTTTAAAGAGATGGGTGCCACAATAGAAGGCCATCTCTTGCAGATGTTATTGTCATCATAGTATTGGGAGATACGATTAAATTTTCTAAAATTGTAAATGAATTTCAGGCATGTGTTTCAAATTAATTGTAGAAGCACAGTAATATACATTACCTTTTTTTTTTTTTTGTGTGTGGGGCTTTAGGGCTCGTCAACATCGAAGGTCATTAGAGCCCATAATATACATTACTATATGCAACATGTAACATCAGTCTAAGGGGATGAATTAAATATAACTGTTTGTTTGACTGAGTAAGTTGTGTCTGGGACTGGGATACAGGAACTGGATTGAGACATGAACTGTTACACTCTGCCCAGTTGCTAAAAGCAAACAAATTAATGTTCATGTGTAGTATAATGATCTCATTAACTTTACCAGTAGGTCCTAATGTCCTAATTCAATATAAATGTGTCAAAATACTCTGTTAATTGAGATATATAGACAGAAAACAACTTTTATAAAATATAACAACACCTCATGAAAGAAAGGCATGTCACCCTCACGAAATATTGTAACAAATGGTTATAGTTTTCTTTTATATTACTTTAATTATTCAAGTTTTTTATCATAAAAATCCCTGTAAATATTTTTTATTTTTCTGGGCTCTAATGCATGTCCACTTTTTGTTATTTTATTACATTGAGAATTTCTGATATCATATTCTGAAGATCCATCCAATACTCATAAAATTTCTCCTAATTATATAATAGACAACTAATTATTGAAAATCAATATTTTGATTGAGTTCAGTATCATCAGTCAGCATAATGCTTCCCATTTGGTTTCCAAATTATCCAATAAAATATCCACAAAACATTTATTATGACACTAGAAACCTAAACACATTAGACAGGACTGACAATAAAAGCATTCATAGTACTTTTCTGGAATTCATATCCTGAAATAAGACTTAGTACATGAAAACATTATGTTACTATTATAGAAAACATTATGTTACTATTATGAATCTGAATGTGTGAAACTGGTTAGTTGAAAATACTTATGTCAATCCCAAAATTTATATTATAATTTTGTTACATTATAATTCAGGAGTATTTATACTATAATCCAGGTAATAAAAGAATTTTTCATATTTTTGCTTTATATTTAGATACAGAAAATTAATGGATACTACAGATTTCGTTAATTTTTTCTCAAGTACTAAAATAATTCAATCACTTGTGTTCTCTTAAAAATTTGAGTGTATAATGCAACTGTAAATAATATTTGTTTGTGTAAACAAATAGGTGAGATTTTGAATGACCAAATCCTTCCAATCCTTACAGAGTCAGTGCAAGTGGAATAAAGTGAAGAATACAATATTCTTAAGCCAAGAAAGAAATAACAATTTTCTAAATTCATGTTTTTCTATATTGGTTTAAGGACTGTCTGAAATGGATAAAACAATATTGAATATATATGTATTTCTAGTCTTACTTTAAGTCTAGTCCTAATATTTTCCACAAAAGCTACCCAAAGAAATGCATTACTCTGCATTAGGCTTATTAAATAGATTAAAGTAAATTGAAGTTGTAAATAAATATTGATGTTTCATAATTGCTCATTGAATTATAATGAAATTATTTTATGATAATCATAAGACTAATAAATATTCTAGAAGTTGCAAAGGAGAGGATGAATGATGAGAGAAAGGTATTTATTTTAAAACTATGTTTATATTCAAAGCAGACCATGATTTCTAAATAATTTAATGTTTGATTCTTTTTGTAATTTATTGTATTATTGCTACAGTACATTGATACAATACTGCTTAAAATGCAAAATTACTTTCATGTATTCTTTTATTATTCCATATTTTTCATAATAGTTTATTTTTTTCTTCTTCAACCTCAGTACTGTTGTTTCTGTAATTCCATCCTGGCCTCATCTGGTTTGCTTTTTTCTATAGATAGAGGGGGAACCGAGGGGCAGCAGTGTCATTTACACTATTGGCATTTCTTGTGAAATAATTTGAAGATCTTATAACAGTAGGCCTATGTATATGCTAAATAGCTGATTTTAGTAATATATTGAAATAAAATTTGTTTTATCACTCAGATATTATAACAGACAGCTAACAATTTTGTTCTTATTTTAGAGAGGGTGTATGTCATTAATTTTGTCTTGGGTTCAGATATGTGAAATCCACCTCTGCCTTTGGATCATTAAAAAAAATATGATGGGATAGACTTGCTTCCAGACTGGATAAGTTAATAGTATACCAATGCCTTGATGGCAGTTGAAATACATGAGTTTTACATAAACCATACAGAAACATAATCATTGCTGAAACTTGATGCATATTTTCTTAATGATCTTATTTGAGATAACAAAGTTAAATAACTATATGTACAAGTGAGGAAAAGGACTAAATGTTTATGCCAGTCTTGAAAGGACAGTATCATTAGATGAGTCACAAGGATCAATTGTAGTATAGGTAATTGTAAAAGTATGAAATATTAAAGTCATACATAAAATTTAAATGTTAATGTGAAACACAGAACTGCTAATAACAGTTATCAGTTGGTGATATTTAATTGCACCTTGCTTATGCTGTCACATGAGGCATCATGAAGTTCATTATCAATAACAATTCATAACTAAATGTAATGTGACTAAAGATATGAGGATTACATTTTAAGTGAATGCCAATTAAATATTTAAAGATACGAGGATAACATTTTAAGTCAATCCCAAATTAAATAGCAAATCCCAATTAAATGTTGAAAGGATAATATAAAGCCACATGGCTTACCCGAGTAAACATCTTCAAAACCTAATAATTAAATACAACTGACATTAAAAATGGAAGCATTAACAGTGTGATAAGATATGTATTAGATATTATTTAGATTAGATCAATTCTATGGGTAATAAATAAAAAGCTTGTTTCCTGCATGTACAATATACATGCTACAAACACTTATAAAAAGAATACTCTATGAACAAGAAACACAAATGCATGAAACAAACAGCATACTATGAATAAACAAACAAATATATTCAGGACTTATGCAATTAAAATGTGCATCTCCTTGTTTGAGATGTACTAATGCATGTGAGTGAGTCAGCTTAGTTAGTTGAGCAGATCTTCTCCGGATTGTGTATCCAGTTGTTTCTGATTACAAGATGGTAGGGGGCATAAATTGTGAATAGGGCGCTTAAACAGACCCACGTTTGTGCGCACTGAGGCAACCCTGACCAACCCATCCTGACCAGGAAATATTTGTTCAATTATATCTACATTCCATTATAAGGACGGAACATTGTCCTCCTTTATGAGCACAATGGCTCCTATTTGTAAATTAGGAGATATAGAATTCCACTTATATAATAATAAATTTATTGTCAAAAAACAGTACAAACCGCGTATGACCACGTGGAGGACAATAAACTAATTTACTCTCCGGAAGCAAGCAAGGGCCCATCCCATCAATTCCGATCAAGGGCCCTAAGGCAGAGGCGGATTCAAAAAAATTCAGCATAAGTTCCTAGATACGATAAAAAGTTAGCTGCGAGTTATAATACTAAAGAATGTCAATATGTTTGTAATTTAACGCAAAAATTTACGTGTACAAATTATTATCAAACTATAGATTATTCTGAATATAGTGTTTAAGTATTAAAATAACACTAAATTCACGATTTATTATTACAAAAAACATGCCCCTAGACAAAGCCTAGAGAACCTGTATAAGAAATCCGCCTCTATCAGAAGAAAAACCGGGGCAAAACCCGGGCAATATCTTTGTTGTAATGTTTGTAAATAATCTTTGGACCATTTGTACCAAAAATTAGCAGCGGTTTGTTGAATAATTTTCCAACGATTGTGAAGATCATTAGAAGTTTAATGCTCAGGCAAGGGTAATGCCAGCAGTGGTCTTCCACTAAGAAAGTGCCCAGGGGATAAATAATGAAAATCATCCGGGTCTTCAGATAAAGACACAAGGGGCCTGGAATTTAATATTGCGTCTACCTTATCAAGCAATGTTAGTAACTCCTCATAGCACCAGACATCATCATTCTCTTGAGATGATGTTTTAAACTTTTGATGGCACTTTCATGAAGTCCGCCCATCTGTGGGTCTTGAGGAAGGAGGAAATGCCACTTTACATTAAAATGAGCAGTAGCTTCCTGTACTGCCACTTGGTGTTTATTTGAAAGAAACACCAGTTCTCGTAATTGGGCATTTGCATCTACAAAATTAGTTGCATTATCAGAATATTCTGAGTTAGGAATGCCCCTGAGGTTAGTAAATCTATTAAATGCAGACAGAAAGGTTTGTGAGGTTAATGATGGAACTAATTCTAGATGTAGCGCCTTAGTTGCAGTACATGCAAATACTGCAATATATGCTATAATAGTCACCTTGGACTTAGGACCTCCAAATTTAATTATGATGGGGTCAGCAAAATCTAAACAAACATTTGAAAATGGAAAACAAGGTTGTACCCTGGTAGGGTGTAAATGACCCATCAACTGAGTTGCTTCTCATGCTTGCAAATTAAACCAAGTGTTACATTTTCAAATTACTGTTTTAATAATCTTTCCTAAACATGGGATCCAAAAACTTTCACGAATAAAGGCCATCATTACTTGACCTGAAGCATGACATAAATACAAATGCACATGACTAATGAAATGACAAGTAAATGAATGTTTCATAGGCAGAAGTATTTGATGCTTTTTGTCAAATGGGAAATGTAGCGTGCTATTGAAGCTTATCTACATGGACCAATAGGAGTTGGGTGGCAGGCTATTGTAAGTAGGTGAGCCGCTTAGCTGGGTTTACCATCCACTTGGCCCACATGGAGGGGGTAGTAATAGTTTGCCAGTAGCAAGTAGCTAGTAATACTAGGAGGAGCTGGATAGAGGAAAGAAGGTTTGCTTTTCAGTAGTCACAGCTATTATATGAACTAGGACATTAATGTGAAAAGCTACAAATTTTCTGGCCCCATAGGGAATCGAACCCAGGATGACTTGGTGATGAGCAACAACACAACCACCTCAGTCACTGGTGGGGCTAAATGGTAATTCAGTATTATCTAAGTGACTGCCGACATGCAAATTTCCTTCATTATCTAAAATAGGAAATGTCTTTAATGGTGAATCATTGGCCAATGACAGACCTTGCTTGATTGATTGAATCTCTCTTGCAAATGCAAAAGCTTGGATTAATTTTACTAATATATGAATGGCCTTATCAATTTCATCAGGGCTCTAATGACCTCGATGTTGACGAGCCCTNCCCTCACAAAAAAAAAAAAAAATCATCGGGTGTGAGGGGGCCCATTTGCATGGGGGTTTGCCTTCTACACAAATTAATAAACCTTAAGACATAAGCTACTATTCTAATAGTTTTAAGATAAGAAAATTTACACGATATGGTGGTAATAAATTCCACGTTAGAGTGTGTTAAAAGAACAGTCCTTTGTTCAGGCAATGGTTGACCAAGAAATTCATTAAGAGTGAGGGGCCAAGTAGATCACTCTTGTGACAGTCATATGGGACCATACAACCAAAGATCATTATTAATTAACTGTTGAGGTGAAGAGTCACGAGAAATGATATCTGCAGGGTTATCGCAAGATTTTATATGTTGCCATGAACCCACTTGAGTTAAGGTCTGAATATCCACAACTCTGTTAACAACAAAGGGTTTGAATAATCTAGATTCCTGCCTAAGCCACTGCTATGGTGGAGTCTGACCACAAAAAATATTGATGAATATTCAATTTGAGATTTGTGATACCCCTTTCATACAAGTTTGCTGCTAAATGAACAGCTAATAATTCAAGTCAAGGGATAGTCATTGATTTATTGGGAGCTAACCTTGATTTTGAACAAAGTAATATAACAAGAGTTTGATTATTAGAATTCATAGTTCTTAAATATACACAAACTCCGTATGCTGTTTCAGATGCATCTGCAAAAATATGAAGTTGAGCTGATACTACATTGCCAGTAATTATAGCTAATCATGGTATAGCTATTTTTGTGATCAATGGCAAGTCATTATAAATTGAAAGCCACATATTTGAGCATGTTTCAGGTAATATTTGATCCCATTCCACCTTCTCCTTCCATAATAGTTGAAAAATCATTTTTGCTTTGACTACTATGGGACTGATTAATCCAAGTGGATCAAAAATAAAAGCTATGCATGCCAATAAGGAGCACTTTGTAAAATTAGCAATATGTTTAAAAGTGTATGTTTCAATCTTTAAAATGTCATTATTTATTTCCCAAATGAGACCTAATGTTTTCACTATTGCATTTTCAGAGTTCCCAAAATGATCTCAGCTCCTTTTCACGATAATCTATTGGAATGTTACTCATGAGTTCAGGTGAGTTAGTGCTCCACTTTCTTAAATAAAAACTTCCCTTTGGTAATAGTAGTTTCATTACATTTTTGGAAGACCTCTTGAAAAGAGTTACCTCCTAAAATGACACCATCTACATAAGTGACATTTAAAATGGCATCAGAAGCCAATAAATTCCTTTCCCTCATCATTAATTAGTTGTCTTCATACTCGAGTAGCTAAATAAGAGGCTGAAGAAGTTCTGTATGTGACAGTATTTAATGTAAAATTTTCAATGGGCTCTTGAGGAGAACTTATCCATAAAATATTTTGAAAACATCTAACTTGCAGATGAATCAAAATTTGACGGTATATCTTATTAATGTCAGCTGTAAATGCAATTTTATTTAATCTAAAATTGAGAATTATGGAAAATAAATCTGATTGTATAACAGGGCCTACTACTAATAGATCATTTAAAGATTTGCCATTAGAAGTTCTGGCAGAAGCATCAAAATCCCACCCGTACTAGACATTGTATGTACCACATGGTGAGAAATGAAATGATTGTTAATAGACAAGTTTAATGTAGGTTCCATGTGACCTAATGAAATATTTTATCTCATAAATGAGGTAAATTCATTCTTCAATATTGGATTTCAAACAAATTTTCTTCCTAAGGAAATAAACCTAGTCACAGCTTGACATTTAGACTGACCCAATACCTTATCATTTGATTTAAAAGGTAATCGAACAATAAATCTGCCCATCTCATCCCTAATGGTATTTTCAACAAAATGTTTTTCACAAAGAGAATTGTTTTGATCAGCGTGAGATGTATTTACACTCTCAATTTGCCAGAATTTAATTAATAAATCTGCAAGTTGAGTGTTAGATAATGCAATAGCTGAGTAAAACTGAACAAAATTAAGATTAGAAAAATTGTTAACAATTGGCATGTTATTATTGTTAGGCAGGCGGCCGAAGAAGTACGATCCCAGTAAAGAGTTTTGTATAGTAGGAAACTTTAGAGCCGTAAATGTTCCCTGACAATTAATAATTGAAACCACTTCCACTCCTAGCAATAAATCATCTTGTTTTGGAATATTAAAATTAGGATCTGATAATTCTAAATTGTGAGGAATATTCCAATTTGTTATGTCAATTGGCACCCTTGGTAATGATGGTGCAATGTTAAAAACAACAACAGCATCTAAATCAATATTCCATGCTGTAACATTAGAGTGTATCTGAGCAGGCACAACATTATTAATTTCGGGTCGAGAGGAATATATTCCTGATAAAGATGATTTATTTGAGGCAAATTTCAAATTCAATTTATCAGCCAATGATTTGGTTATTAGATTACAATCAGAACCTGTATCTAATATTGGTACCGCTTCCGTAAGTTTGCCATTGGAGTCCTTAATCTTAAAAACTGCAATGGCTAAAATTAATTGTAATTGAACAATTGAATTGGCTAGCCTGCTCCTGGCGTTAGCTGCGATTGTGAATGAGCTCTCTCTGTTTTTCAGTTTAATCTTTCTAATTATTTTATTTTTTCGAGTTTTTTGTGATTCAGTAGTTGTATTTAGATTCTAACTTTCATTGTAGTGTAAAATTCTTTGTTCTGTGTGAGTGTTAAGTGAAAAAACACTAAAAACATTTCCTAAGGTTTTCAAACCCAACGGACCATATATAAATTCATATTGTTTTCAAGTGCTTCATTCAAAGGTGTGATAAAGTTTACGTAAGTACAAACGGAATCATAAATTTAACTTCTTGGTGCATTAAAATTAATTATTTTGCTGCATTTAGATTGTCTGGTGCATANTCTCTCCGCCACCGTTTATGTTAGTATGTTCGGGGTATGTTAATTATAATATGGCTCGCGACAGCGAGCCATGAACAGTTATAATGAACAATGATGTTAGGTTAGCCATGAACAATGATGTTAGGTTTGTTAGACCCGGCAAATTAGTTTTAAGAAAATATGTTGTGTGTGTGAAGATGGAGGCGATGGTGGAGGTAGCAGCACTCGCGGAAGGATATACGAAGAATAAGGTTATTTTTCTACGGCGTTGGACCATAAGGTGGATTTGGCCCGTTTATTTCGAGATTTAAACCCTGCCTCATTGTTGCACCCAAGTTTTCGTCGTCATAATTTCATAGAATTATTACATCATTTTACAATTCTATTTTCTTGATTCTTTCGTATTAATTTGCATTTTAACACAATATACGGTAGTTATTGTCGAATTAATTAATCTCCAGTGGTCGCCCTAAATAATTATTTCAATCATTTTTGTCGTCGGTTTGTTTGTATATTTAATTTATTTATTATCTCATTTGTAACTTCCGTAGTAATAAATATATTATTATACTAGCATCCTTCATTCAGTGTTAGTTGTCAGTTTTCGTGTATTCTCATTTGCTTTTGTCGTGAAGTTGCTAACTTTCTCACAACAATGGACACTATCGCATTCCTCAACTCATTCAAAGCTGATCTTCAGAAGGCGTACAATAACTTGGTACATTATATTGATACACGAATCAGTGCGCTGGAAGAGATCAATAAGAAAACGATCGGCGGTTGGACTACAGTTAGGAATTCTCGCCGTCCTTCCAACTGCTATCACCCGGTTAAACCAACGACGCATGCACCACCCCAACTCTTCACTCAGAATAGGTTTAGTGTGTTAGATGACATGTCCCTGTTTCCTCCCTTACCTACTCGTTTCATCCCCTCCCGTCCAGTACCCAGACCTGTTCGCACACCACGCACTGGTAAGCACAGCCGCCCAAAACCACGTAAAGTAGTGCTATCCAGAGATGATACCAACACTTCCACGCAGAAATCAAACGTGCTCATACTAGCTGATTCGCACGGTCGTCAGATGTCCTCCGTATTGCGTGGATTTCTTCCTAGCCAGTTCTCAGTCTCCGGTTTCTTTAAGCCAAACGCTCGTTTGGCTGAAGTTATTCGAGAACTGGACACTTACACTAAAAAACTCACTGAGCGGGACACAGTAATCATCATAGGTGGGCAGAACGATATCAACTTGGGTGGACATTTTAACGCGTCTGAACATCTACAGAAACTAAAAATGGCCTCCCTGCACACAAACATAGTGCTCTCTAGCCTGCCTCCACGCTTCAACGTTCCACAAATAAACCACGAAATTAACCTGGCAAACATCTCCCTAAAACATCACCTGGCAGACACAAAAATCACATTTTTTGATTTGCAACCACACCTGACTGCCAAGGACTTTACCCAGCACGGTTTACACCTGAAACCGTCTGGGAAACAGCACTTCGGTTCTCTCCTAGCTTCACATCTGACCTCACATCATCCACCTCCTCCATTACCTCCTCCTGCACGTACCTCATCTCCTCCTCCACCTCCCTCTACTTCTACCTCATCTCCTCCACCTCCCTCTGCTCCTACCTCATCACCATTTCCTCTTCCTATCTCCACACCCATTTCTTCTCCTGTCCCCGTTCTTTCACCTACTGCTTCCTCATCTCCCACGTCAACATCTATTCCTCCTGTCGCCCCCATACACCGTTACAACTTGCGCTCAGGAGTACGATGTGGTACTCGAAGGTGACAATCGCGTTCAGGTGCTGTGTGCGAGCTTCATCCGGAACTAGAAGCTGTACCAATTTCAAATTCCTCTCCACAATCTAACGTCGATTCCATTTCTCGTGAGTCACAAACTCTTTGCGAAAATAAAATAATTATATTTCATCATAATGTCCAATCCCTTTCAAACAAATTGACAGACATTGAAATTCTGGTACACGAAAATCGATTCGATTTGCTATGCCTCACAGAGCATTGGCTTTCAACTAACAACATCAACGATACTGCTATTTCTAATTATTATTTAGCAAGTTCTTACTGTCGGCAAAATTTTAAAGGCAAAAATCCCCACGGAGGTACGTGTATCTACGTTCGTAATGATATTTTATCTTCTCCACTGACAGGCTACGAGAACTTCTGCGTAGATAGTGTGTTCGAAATTTCTGCAGTTGAACTGACCGACACCGGTATTGTTGTTTTGTGTATTTATAGACCTCCTCAATCAGATCTTGACATATTTTTTCGGAACTTCGAAAATGTTTTAGAACATATCGCACATAAATCTACTAAATCTATCGTTATATGTGGTGATTTCAATATCGATTTCTTGAGTACATCCGACTCTGCACATTCACCAGTTAATCGATTCAAGAATCTTATCGACTCCTTCAACCTTATTACTACGATAAATGACCCCACTCGCCTCTCCGGCTCATCTCAAACATTGCTAGATCAAATTATAGTCAACAATGGAATCTCGTATCTCTCTGAAGTGTTTATCGCCGGATACAGTGATCACCTTGCTCAAGTATTGACTATTAATAATAAACTAAAACCGATTAAAATCGTTTACAAATTTACAAGAGAGTTTAATTACATAAATAAATCCATATTTATATATTATTTGCGTGAAGAAACATGGAAAGATGTTTACAATTGCCAAAACACCGACGACAAATTCAATGTATTTATCTCAA
>NNCF01127853.1:7146-46526 GCA_002313205.1 Laupala kohalensis | reverse complement strand
AAATCGAACAACCGGATGAAATACATGTGGAATATTGTTAACAATTACACGTCAACTTCTGAAAATCGCGAAGAAAATGTTTCTTTACTAAACGATGGCAAAAGCGTATCAAATCCTCAGGACATCGCAAGTTTGTTTCATTCTTACTTCTCAGAAGTTGGTAAAATAACGAACTCAATATATCCAGATCAATGTCCTCCAATTATATCCACCCACATACCCAATTCAATGTTCACTTCCGAGACTAACGCCAGTGAAGTCATGGGAATCATCAGCTCCTTAAAAAACAAATTTTCACGAGGCATAGATGATATACCTGAGTTTATTGTTAAATCTTCGTCCCCCGCTATATTAAATCCACTCGTGAATATTTTTAATAGTTCTTTATCGGAAGGGGTGTTTCCCAACATCGTTAAGAGAGCTAAAGTGAAACCTTTACACAAGAAAGGTAACAAACTTAATACTACAAATTACCGACCAATATCTCTACAACCCACTTTCTCAAAAATCCTAGAAAAATTATTCTATACGCGTCTTCTAGACTTTTTATCAAAAAATAACATTCTCTCTGACGATCAACACGGTTTTAGGAAATCCTTTTCCACTACAAGCGCCATATTTTCCTTCTTAAACGAAGTTACCACATCTCTTGACCGTGGAGAAAATCCTCAGGGTGTTTTTCTTGACTTATCCAAAGCTTTCGATGTCATCGATCACGGAATTCTCCTTTCCAAATTGCATTCTTTAGGCATTCGTGGACTTCCACATCAATGGCTAACTTCTTATTTAAAAGATAGATATCAACAGGTAGAAATATCCTATACTAAAAATAAAATACTTGAGCGTTGTCTTTCAGAAACAAAGCCACTTACTTGCGGAGTACCCCAAGGATCAATTCTCGGCCCTATACTCTTTTTATTGTATGTGAACGACATGTCATCATCCACATCAGATTGCAAAATGGTTCTTTTTGCTGATGACACTAATTTACTATGTAAACACGCCAATGCTCAAAAAGTTTTGTCTAACCTTTCGACTTGGTTCCATGCAAATCGTCTCATTGTAAACACTGACAAAACAGTGTCTATGTCATTTCACAATAGTATCACAAAATCTTTACCCCAGGTTTCTCTTTCTTTAAACGGAACACAATTAAAAACTGTTACAAATACAAAATTCTTAGGTCTCCATATTCAAGACAACCTCAAATGGAATTGTCACATTGACAATCTTAATTCCCAATTAAGCAAATTGTGTTACGCATTCCGAATCTTAGTTAACGCAGTTAGTCCACGTATTTCCCGTTGCGTATATTTTGCAAACGTTTACTCCCATTTACGTTACGGCATTACCTTCTGGGGTAATTCCGGTCAGAGTATTCAAACTTTCAGAATTCAGAAGAGGATAGTTCGGATAATTTGTAAATCTCACCCCCGAAACTCTTGTAAACCTTTATTCAAGGAATTAAATATCTTAACACTTCCCTGCATTTATATTTATGAAACGGTCGTGTTTGTTAAGACCGAATTACTGAAGTGCCACCCTTGCTTTATACGAAACAGTCTCGTTCACGAACACTATACACGCAATAGTAGTAATATTCATCGCCCTAGAGTGTCAACCACTCTTTGCCAAAAGGGACCATACCATTCGGGAATCGTTCTATATAATTCCCTGCCCAAGAATATAAAAGATATTATGAAATTGAATATCTTCAAATCCGCGGTTAAAAACTACCTCCTGCACCAGTGCTTCTACACTGTAAAAGAATTTATTGATTTTAACAAAAGTTAAATTCGTCTTGTGCTTTATCACGCCATTGCTGTAGTACTTTTTAAACAACTTATAACAATTTCAAAAACTATTTTCTTGCATGATTGTGTTGTCTTATGGCTCATATTAATTTAGTTTTATGTGTACTCAACATTGGCACGTTTGTGTACATAAATTCTGTAGCCCCATCCTGGCCCGGGTTTTTCTCCGGTTTTCCTTCGGGTAGAGGCGGATTTATCATACAGGTTCTCTAGGCTTTGTCTAGGGGCGGGTCTATTGTAACAATAAATCGTGAATTTAGTGTTATTTCAATTTTTAAGCACTATACTCAGAATAATCTATAGTTCGATAATAACTTACATGTAATTTTTTGCTTAAAATTACAAACATATTGACATTCTATTAGTATTATAACTCGCAGCTAACTTTTTATCTTATCTAGGAATTTTTGCTGAATTTTTTGAATCCGCCTCTGCCTTAGGGCCCTTGATCGGAATTGATGGGATGGTCCCTTGCTTGCTTCCGGAGAGTAAATTAGTTTTTTTTCCCTCCACGTGGTCATACACAGTTTGTACTGTTTTTTGACAATAAATTTATTATTATTATTAAAAGAGACTTAGTCGGTGGTGATACATTAACTGTGCAATTAGTTTGCACTGTACAGTTGTCATGCTTTACACTAGTGGTAACCAATTGTGCACTGTTTTGTACATGTGGCTGCTCAAATCTGTGGTGTAACACATTTTGTCTACGACCACATTTCACACATGAATAATAATTACAAATGTTCAGGTGCTCATCATGACCTAAACATGGTTGACATATGTTATTCTGCTTCACAAAGACAAAATGTTCTTGTGACTACCAAGACTTAAATAAATCACAATAGTACAGCTTGTGATAATTATCACTTTTACAACACATACAACTTCTGACCTTCGAAGGTGTAAAAATTTTAACATGATTTAGTGTTTTCATAAAACCTACGGTCTGTTGCCATTATTTTGTGAATTGTTGTTAACTGAAGTCTTATTATGTAATGTTAGTTTATTATAAAACATTGATTTAGCAGGATTGTTTGGTTTTGATTCATTATTAGACTTATCAACATTGGTCTACATTGCATTAGAAGTCATTCGCAGAATTTTGATTTGTTTTTGCATGAACTCATATAATTTCTGCAAGCTAGGAAGGGTATCAGTAGATAATGAATGCTCCCAGTCTTTTATAAAGTAAGGTTGAACCTTATCTAAAAACAATTTTGAAATCACCAAATTCTTTAATTCAACATTTAACCTTAATGAATTTAGAGCAATTGTATTGCTCATAAAATGATCAAGATAAGCTTGCAGTGAATCTGCATTATTCCTTTCAATGTTGGGTGCAATTTATCAATATGATTTGTGGCAATTAATCTGTGATAGTCAAAGCGTTTACATAACGTTTCCCAAGCATTCTGTAAGTTATCATTAGATAAGGGTATTATAATAATTATTATTTATATTATTATTATGATGATGATTGATGATGATGATATATTTTATTGAACCACATAGATCATAACAAAGATGTACGGCAAGTCATAGAACTAACAATAAAAACAATAATATTACATATAAGAATTGAAACATATTAATTTTGATACATTTAACCATATTCATTTAACCTAGGTTAAATTAACATAAAATACAATTATTTTCTACTATTACAGAATATTAATATTTATTTAAGCTAGGGTTATTAGATATCTACGGTAGGAATTCTATTATTTTACTTTTATTTTATTAATTTATGTTGAGGTCTATATTTATGGTATACTAGAAATCACATGTGTTTTGTTCTGCTCGAACAAATTATAGCTGGATCATTCAGGTTTTCTTCATAAAGAACACCACCCTTTATATTAGTCAGTTTTACTACACAAAACTCATTGTCATCTACAAACTCAGTACAACCGAGAACGAGAACGAGAACAACAACAACAACAACCTCTCCTAACCTCACAAGTCACCCCACCGCGATAGTTCAATAGTCGAACTTAACTCGAACATGGGGTCTCAATGGTCTCCAACAACATGATACACGGCTGCTTCACCCGAAAGGTATGATTTCAGATATTGGAATTAGTCGATATCTGATCGCTTACTGCCTTTGATAATTAAGGATTAAAAAGTATCCTTGAGACCTAACTATTCTGAAATTTTTCCATCAAATGAAGGCAGTTTAATCTCCGGTAACTTCGGAGTATAATTAATCTCATTTTGAGTATGAGAGCACTGTGAATGCACAGATTGATTGTCAAATTCTACTCGAAGTACGTGTTGATTGTCATGTTCTCTGATTAAGACATTAATTTGGGGCATAATATCTCTCAATTGGAATCAAATAAGAAATTTCATCCTCATTAAACTCAACTTATGTAATTCTAACTGGATTTGTTTTAAATCAGAATAAGTTTGTTTAAATTCACCAGATAATTCTATTAATCTTTCATATATTACCTCATCTGCAATTGCATAATTTCTTAGTTGATTCCCAAATCTGGTAAATCTCGCCTTCATAGTTGCCCGCCTTCTTTTAAGACTTGCAACTTGTTCCTCGTCCATTTTATAATTGAATAGAGAATTAATGTTAAATTCAACAATGCAAGTTTCCCGCGTGGGACACAATGCAACAACTATCCAACTTGCCCGCATAAGGCAACAATGGAAGTAAGAAGTACTGTGATTATTGACCATGTATTCCTTAATAAGCAGTCCAAATAATTATAATAATTGACAAATGCATTTGATTCATAATAACCCTGTCTCAACTACAACGCATAGAAAATAACATGAAATTACACTATAAAGAACACTAATTAATGTATTATGCAAATACAAATTAATGTATTATGCAAATATCACAAAACATTATAAATCCCCCCCCCCCAAAAAAAAAAAATTAAGAAAGGAAGGAAAAAAGAAAAAGGAAAGAAAGAGGAAAATGAAAGATACCCTAGCCCTCGCAACCTAATAGCGTCGGGATCGAAAAGAACAAGGTGACCAAGGAAGGTCAGGAAAGAGAAAGGAAGGAGCCTTGCACAAGTAAGTGGAAGTAATACCAGACTCAGCTCAGGGCCCCGTGTTTGCCAAACATGTACTTACTAGATGTAGTCCCCTGGGGGGAGGGTTGAAATTAACAGATTTGTATGTAATATTTGTATGCATTTCAGTACCCCCTTTGGCAAATCTAGGAATATTGAGGGCAATTACACATTACAAAATCAGCAACTTGTAACTGTTGATCATATGATTAAGGTATTTTTCTTGATTATCAACTACCATTCCATTTTCATTTGGAATATTTTAAACTTACGATATCAAAGAGGTTTTATTTCATAAAAGGGTTTACCAAGAAATTTTTCTGCACCTAAATCTTTTAGATCACTTTATTACTCACACATACATCCTTTATTTTCTTGGTTAAGTTATATAATCGATAAACTATATAAAACAGGAATTAGGAAAACTCAATCATAGGTTTTTCTGGTTTGCTGCATTCAAAGTGAGTATACCTATGAACTCTAATAACCATGATTACAGCGGGATTCAACAGTTCCTTGGTGTCCCTACCACAGAATCAGCCGTGGAAAAATTATTTTTTTGCATATAAAATAATAACTAATGAAATCTATTGTTCAGATATTCTTGAGAAATTTAATTTTAACATGCGGTCTAGCTCTTTGAGATTGAATAATCAGAACTTTTATTTAAGAAATGATCAACTAAATGCCATTTGGAATCTATAACAAGATGGTCAAAAACTGTAATAACATTGTTGGTTAGATATCTAAAATCCCAGTTTATCTAATACAAAAGTTTGATCAAATAGTTATATTACATTATGAATAATTAAAAAAGTAAATTATGACAATTATTTAGTCCTTTGTACCATTAGTATTTTTCATTTATTTCTGTATTTATCCATGATCAGGTGTGTGTAGCACAAAGAGCCACTTGTTTCCTGAAGGGGAGAAGAGAGAGAGAGAGAGAAAAAAAGAGAAAAATGTTTTAAATTGATTTGGTCCATCTATGTAAAAAAAAATTTACTTTAAATACACAGAAAACTAATTACATCATTTTTCAATTACAGGGCTAATATATCAAAGTAAATAAGGCTAAATACCAGAATCAAGCATGAACATAAATTGATCAGTGCACTTATAAAGTTATTCATTGGGTAGATTATATCTGGATCTGGGTAAGACTAAATAATTGTCATAATTTACTATTGATACTAACCTGGCATGGGATATACATATTATAGGGGATTAGTGATTCTTGATCTCAAAATTCCCGAACTTTTCCCTGACTGTTATTGCACAACATTAATATGGACACAAACATTTCTTTAACAATTGAGAAACAAACATCCTAGCAGGTGAATCTATACAAAAATAAAGAATAATTTCATAAAAGGAAATTATCAGTAAATTATTCAATAGAAAAAAAAATTGAATATTAGCACACTTATCAGAAATATAAACATAACTAAGCTTGATATTGGATGACCAAATATTAATATATGTAACTTTTAGCTCTTTATCATTGAAACTATGATGAAGCAGTTTATGCATGAATAGGTAGTTGTAGGCACTCAGCTAAGTCCTCGCAGTAGATATACGAAAACGCCAAGCTTTCATCTCATTTATCATCTCATTTTTATTCTTTCACCATGGGAAGTACAATAATATACATATAACATTCTTCCAGGACGTCAGGGTCACGTAAGTTATAATGCAATCATAACATTTGTGGTAAGTAGACAATATCTGATGAAGGAAATAAAAGGGTAGGGGTGGAACCTCAACGTTACTATGTAAAATGATTCCTACCCTTTGTAATAAAGATTAAGATTAACTTATTAAATGCCACTAAGAATAAATAATGAGGTGCTTCTACAGTAAGAAACTGACTTTTAAACAGAATTCAATAGACATTTATCAAATTTCTCAAAATTTTCTTCAAACGAAGAGAGAATTTTGTTCATTACAATGAAATTGTATGAAACACATCTCACAACATCATCACTAGCCGTCGAAGTGAGTCGGTCCACGTCCGTGGGATAGAAGGCTCTCAAGTATTTTTTACTTTTCTTTTCTCCTATTTACCTAGTTTTTCACTTTTATCGCTTTTATCTTCTTTACTGGCAAATCTTTTGCAACAGCGGTCACCGCACCATAAACACCTACAGCTTCTTTTGGCTGTCAGGTGGTTTTGGAGGAAATGAAGAAACGCAAGATGTGTAATACTGGTGTTCATGCATCACTGGATGATCCTTCTGACTTAAAAGACATTTCTGGAGTGCAAAATCCTTATACCTACAAAGTATAAGGTATCAACCAAACCAAAATCTACATCAGTCTCTACCTCTATTTCTACTACAACTCAGCGAGCGAAGTCCGCGAAAAAAATCCCCCCGAAAGCAATCTCGGGGTCGTCCCCAGCAGAGAACTCGCTTCCCTCAGTCCCGAAGAACTGACGCTTTAAAGTCAGATTCCTATGTCGGCTCAACTTCCTCTAGTCGCTGACGCTCAAGGAGCAGAAATAGTCGACTTGTTATGTCCGCGAGTGATCATTGCAGCAGTGATCATGGCGACTCCCGGGGAGGGTACCACAGCAGGGTCTGACTTTATAGTTGTCCACAGAACAAATCTAGACATCGAAGAAAGAGCGGATAAACTCCAGGCCATGTCTTTTCTTTCCTGGAATCTGAATGGCATTCATGTCCTCTCAGACGACCTAAAGCTCTTACTGTCTCGTCGTTGTCCTCAAATAGTAAACACACCTCTTACCAAAACACTCTTTTTTCTCTCGTGGTTATACCTGTTATGGGGCGGACTTAAAAGACGGCCTACGTGCACACGGTGGCGTTGCTGTGCTCGTAGACGCTTCATTCTGTGCCAAAGAAGTATCTATATCAAGCGTCTTTCAGACCGTATGTATGAGGGTGAACCTGCCATCCCTTACATTTACGGTATGTAATATTTATATCCCCATGGGCAGTCATTCACGAAGGAAGATCTTGCTGGTCTGATAAACCAGTTGGTTCCCCTTTTCTTATCGTCGGGGAATTCAATGCCCATAATCCGGTGTGGGGTCTTCACACAACTGCCCAAAGGGTGATATAATTGAAAAACTGTTAGATAGCGGAGATATAGCACTCCTTAACACGAGCCACTCCACCCACTTCTATACAGCTTCCCGATCTTCCTCGGTGCTGGATTTAACCATCTGCAGTTCCTCTCTCTTTCCCCAATCTTAGACTGGACTGTTATTGACGATCTGTATGGGAGTGACCACTATCAGATTCTTATGCATTTCAACATTTTTTGACCCTCAGTTTCACGCCCGTCTTAATTAATATTAAAAAAACAGACCGGGATGTGTTTAAACGCAATGTCAATCTTTGCTATGAGCCTTTCGCCGATGTGAATGCTATGGCATCCCATTTCACCAGCGGTTCTCAAATCCACCGACGTGTCCATCCCTGAAACATCATGTAATCCAAGGCATTGCCCTGTACCACGGTGTAATTCAGATTGCGCAAAGGCGGTCAGCGCTAGAAAGAAAATTTTAGCGCGGCTTAATAAGTATCCCACTGTTGAAAATCTCATTGAGTTTAAAAGGTGCAGATCCAGAGTAAAACGAACTCTTCGAAGGCTTACATTTCATCTTTTACAAGCCGTATTCCATCATCATTCGTATGGCAGAAAGTTCGCAAGATTAAAGGTTCGTAGTCCTCTTTTTCCATCCCTGGTCTTAATGTAAATGGACAGCTTTAAACTTCACCCGAAGTTATTGCTGACGAACTTGCATCGCACTACGAAAGAATCTCTAACTCCTCCGGTTTTTCTACATTGTTTCTTCAACAGAAAGCTCGCGCGGAAAAGTGTTGCTTGAATTTGTCCAGTTGCAGAGACGAGTAATATAACATTACTTTCTCAATGACAGAGCTAACGTCTGCCCTTGTGTCGTCGAAAGATATAACCCCTGGTCCTGATCAAATACGTAACGCGATGCTAAAACATCTTCCAGAGATAGGCATGCAATTCCTTCTTAATTTATTTAACTGTATTTCGAATGAGCATACCGTCCCTGCTCAATTACGTGAGGCCATAATTATTCCACTTCCGAAAGAGGGAAAAGATCGTTCTAATCCGTCGCATTTTCGACCGATTTTTCTGACAAGTTGCATTGCAAATTGTTAGAAAGAATGATCAATCGTCACCTTGTTTGGTCTCTGGAATCGCGAAACCTTCTGACCAATATCCAATGTGGTTTCAGAAAACAGCGGTCAACGCTAAACCACCTTGTTGCGTTGTCATCCACCAGATCATCAGTGTTTGTATTGAGGGAATACCTTGTGGCCATCTTTTTTGAACTGGAAAAGTCTTATGACACAACCTGGAGGTACGGAATCCTTCGCACATTGCATTCGTGGGGAATCCGAGGTTGTCATCCTCTGTTCCTGGAGAGCTTCCTATCTCAACGCTCTTTCCGCGTTCGCCTCAGTACTCATTTATCACCTAATCATCCTTTGGAAAACGGTGCCCCACAGGGCTCATTCTTGAGCGTCACTCTCTTTGTCATAGTCATAAATAGCATCGCGTCTGTGGTTCGAGGACCGGTTCATGCTTCTCTCTTCGTTGACGACTTCACCATCTATTGTTCATCTAGCAGCATGTCTGTCATCGAGAGGCAACTGCAATTGGTTTTAAACCGTTTACACGAGTAACACATGTCTACCGGCTTTAGTTTTTCTGTATCCAAGTCATCCTATATGCATTTGTGTAGGGTATACCGTCTCCATAATGAACCAGATTTTTTTTTGGGGGGGCAACGTTTTCCTTTCGTTCACTCCGCAAAATTCATGGGTCTCATATTCGACCGCACACTAACTTCGCGCATTCACATCCGAGAACTGCAATCCCGTTGTAATTCTTCCCTATAGCTCCTTCGCTGCCAATGCGCATCATCATAGGGCGCAGAACACACTTGCCTTCTTCGTCTGTATATAAGTTTTGTTCGGTCTGTCTTAGATTGTGGCAGTATTGTATACGCCTCCGCATCACCGTCGACATTCAGACTCTTAACAGTATCCATCATGCAGGACTCGGCATTACAAGTGATGCCTTCCACACTAGTCGAATAGAATGCTTACTAGTAGAGGCTAGGGAACCATCTCTCAACAGAAGACGCGATATTCTACTTGGATCTTACGGAGTGAAACTGATGGGGGTTTCAAATGACCCCACTCGCCAACACCTACATCCTCCAAAATTTATTTCATCTTTCGCTGCAAGACCTTCGTTACTTCGAAAACGTCATCACACTACCTCCTCCAGTGAAATACCCACACTCTTACACCACCTTGGTGTTTCATGGAACCAACCTTCGACATTCGGCTGTCTCAACTTACAAAGCACGACACTCCTATTGTTTACCAGCAGCACTTCGGGGAACTTAAAACCTATTTGGGTCATATGTTCATATACACTGATGGCTCAGCCATGAATGATTCCGTTGGAGCTGCGTTCCGCTGACATAGTGTCACCGTTCTTTTCGTCTCCATTCCTTTTGCAGTGTGTACACTTGCTGGTTCTGTGTAGTGACTCTATTAATGCTCTGTGGTCAGTGTCTTCACTGTACACTTCTGACATCCATATACAGACTATTCAGAATCTAATAAGCCAACCAGTAGTTCAAAATTTTGAAATAGTCCTTTGTTGGGTTCTTGGGCACGTAGGTATTATGGGTAACGAAGAGGCTGATGAGGCAGCGAAGCGGGGAACACGGAGGGCAGACCTTGACCTTTCAACTGTTCCTACGTCAGATTCAAAGGTTGCCATAAGATCATGTATTCTTAAGACATGGCGAGCCGAATGGCAAACTTGCGCCTTCAAGATGAGGAAGGTAAAAGACTCCGTTAAGACCTGGTCGTCATCATCCCGTGCGAACAGACGTGAAGAAGTGATCCTTACACGTCTTCGCATTGGCCACTGCGATCTTACCCATGGTCATCTCTTACGCAGTGAACATCCCTCCATCTGTGAAACTTGCAACACAACACTTACCGTGGAACACTTTCTTCTGGAGTGTCTCAAATATAGTACCAACCGACGGCGACACAATCTACCCAACAGTTTGGACGTTAAGCTTGGGGAAAATGAACGTCTTTGAATTTTGATACGTCATTTTATATTCCTTCAGGAATGTGGCTTCTGGAACAGTATCTTATTATTATTATTATTTGTATGTCATTACTCAAATTCATAAACGAAACGGGCTCCTCCCACAATTTTTCGGGAGAGATTGGATTTAAATATCTCTTTTCCCCGCTTTTCTTTAAAATTACATTTTTCTTTTTCTAAATTTACGTCTTTCTTTGTTTTCGGTTTTTATAACGTTTTTGGAAACTACTCTCTTTTTTCGTATTTTTATGTTTGGATATATTGTATCTCAGGAGGGTTTTTAATGGGTATGGTTGAGTCATTCGGCGAGTCGCACACGGGGGGAGAGTCATGTTGACTCTCCTTAGTGCATAACAGCATTTTCCCTACCTATACAAACAATTTAGGGCTCTAATTACCTCGATGTTGGCGTGCCGTAAAGCTCCAATTATAATATAAAAAAGAACATGATCACTAGGATAACTTAATCCTCCTCTATTGATGGCATTAATTAAACAATGAGGATTTTGCTGTTCTCCTTGTGGCTCACTTGATACAAATACTTTGCAAAACTCACAATTTATTCGTGTTAATAAACTGTAATGAATTTGACAAACTTCATCCTGGAGCATATGATCAGATTCATCAGCAAAACAGTCTTCAAAGGTGGAATCTGAACTTTTCTGAGGTCTTTTGTAGTTTCTTCCAATTCCACGAAACTTCTCATTCGAAGTTTATTTTCCACTTCCATCAAATGTACCAAATATATATTATACTGACTTCCAGCAATCTGACGGTAGAAATCAAATTTTGTATCCAGATTGTCAGTCTGCACCTTTCCAGTTAGGAAGAAACTGAAACCTTTGTGGTCAAGGCAGTAGTTGGACATTTTAATGATGCACTCAGTGGAGAGAGTCAAGGCAAAGTTAGTCTCTCGAGTCAGCAAACCAGAGGTGTCAAAGTTTTTCCATACATCCAACCATTTTTAAAAGTCTGAAAAATACCGATGTGACAAGACGATTTTGTATTGGATTATGCAACACATTATTATGACGCTTTCGTTTCCAGAGACTCTTTACATTAACTATGTCCCACCACTGGCATATTGTTCTAATAAATTTCGCAATTGATTCCCATTCTTCTAACTTTTTTGCAAACCTTTTTGCTCTAAAGCATTTGCAATACCTTCATTGAAAATTTGTAGAGCAAGGGATATTTTCTGACGCTTAAAACTGGTAGGATATAGGGCTTTCAATGAAAGATAATGGTTATATTTGAAGAGACTGGATCTTTCCTGTCCATGAAGCACCTTAAGTGCACTAAAAGGAGCTAGCAGAGGATACTTTGTAATAAAATCAGGAAAGATGAGTTCTTGCTTTGGGACGTTCAGCCAATTATTTCAGTACCAAAAGCAAAGAACAGTTGTCTTTCTTGGTTTTTAGGATTTTTATACACTAGCAATAATTTCGCAGGATCACTTAGGAAAGAAACTGCTTTTCTGTTTAGAGCACTATTACCAGAGACAAGTCCCAGAAATTCTAGACCAGTATCCTCTAAACCTATAATAACCCTCTTCAGTATCTGACTTAATGTCTCTGCATTTATGTTACATACTGGAACAATATGCGCTACATCTTTACATGACGAAAGCAAGCTGTTTATCATAAATACATATGCTACTGTTGCACACTGGGAACTGTTGGATGCGATCACTATCACTGTACCCTGTTTATACTCCAATTGTGCTTTAAAATGCACTTCATCCGTGCTCCAAATATCCAACTTTTCGTTTGGTGACATTAATGGTACCTTATTTATTATATACAGAATAAAGTGGTCATCTTCATAAGCAGGATTCGTATACAATTTGTGACGAGTACGAGGTGCTGGTAGAATTAGGTTACCTGTACCACGCACAAACCTATATGCATGGGAAGAAATTGAATGCATCAAGGAACATAATACCACTAATTCCCACGAATACTTCTTAACTTTATGTCATTGTCCCGTTAAAAACTATTCTCTAATAAATGATAACACGCCTTTTCTCCCTGCAAATGACACTTCTAAATCATTAAGCATCTTTATAATGCCATCTATTCTTTCATCTATTCCAATGTTTTTTGCCTCCGTATAATATTCATGGTTTCCTGGACAATTTTCTCCACCTCATGCGTATTACCAATTGTTTAAAGGCAAAGCCATTTCACCTATTGTTTGAATAGACACTCCTCTAACATAAGAACCAGTCATTAAGTCACTATTAACTCTCACTGCACAATTAATTTTGCATGAGACATCTATTACTGCTATAATAAGAGAATCGTTCGCAATTACATTCCATTGTTGATGAAAAGTAAATTCCTTAAAGATCTCTAAAAACTGTTCAAAGTTCTTAAATGATACTATTTCCTCTTCCCTATTAAATGGAACATTGATATCTTCAATTGCTCTCACAATGCAATTTCTATCAATCCTTTTTCTTCTCTCCTCTGGATTTTCTCACTCGATTAAAGAAGTTCCTACAGATGACATGTATCCAGGACAGTCTGGGAACACTGACAGAACAGCATCTAGAAATAAAAATGAGAGGAAAAAAATTAGACTTAAAAGGCAAAGCAATTACAGCTTCTGACTGGGCTTGGAAAAATGAAAATAAGTGGCACATAATTAAATGCAACTATTCAACATTTTACTTTCCACTAAACGGGGTTTGGACAGAGGAGCGGAAAGGATTCTTCCACTCTTCTCATCAAAAGCACTCACTTCTTTTATCTTTCCTTCTCGAAAGTGCTTTTCAAACACCTGTAAAAAAACATATAGGTGAGAACTACCTTTAGGTCATGCATTTCAATGAACCTTTAAATTAAAACTAAATTTAACTGAAACACATTTAAAATGTTTACCTTTGAGTTGTACGTCACTTCAAAATCCTTCCTGTAGACTGATCTAATCCATTGGTTTCGTAGTTCCAAATCAGTTGGGAACGAAAAAACAGAAACCTTTGGACAATTTCTATAATTTCCCCGGCAATTAGGGACCCTGACTTCTGCGGTATATTTCGAACTTTAAGCTCACACTAGGTTTAATGCAATACTTTTGGATAAAATCTGTACAAAATATTCCACGAAACCATAAAACAGTTCGAATGAAAACATCTATCAGGTACTACATCTATTAGAGACACTAACTCAGTACTCACTGCTGCTTAAAGTCCCAGAAACTTTACTTGGTCTGTGGTGTGCAGGGCCTGTTTTCTCGCAGGTTTCGCTTGTGGCCTTGCGGTGGCATAGCACGTGGCATTATTGAGTTACTCCGCCGAAAAATAGTTCGTCAGGTAGTCGAAATTTCTCAATAGAGGGAAGCAAAACATACAAATTCCGACTAATTTAAGAAGAAGAATACAAGAAGTAATATAAACGATAACTTTTCAGAAGATATTTTGAATTAACTTGTCATTAAGTAAAACAAATAAAAAGCTCAAATTGCATCCTTCTGGCGTTCTGAGGCTAATATTAGGGCATCTTTGTCCTAAAACAGTAAAACCATTCGATTCCTGCCAGCTTCGTTTCATGACATTTTGTGCCATTTTCATGTTGATCATATTTGCAGTCATAGTTCACGAACATTTGCAGTCTCGCACACCTGTACCTGTTTCAAATTATGCAACATTCTTGGTCTATATTTCTTAAAATCGAGAGACAAATCTTGTAACTGTTTCATCCTCTTTCTTTTTATACCTTACATGTGAAGTAGGGGAGATGTAACTGAGTTGCTTATCCGGTGAAATAATCCGATGAAACGTGAGAAAATCGAAATCTGAGTTTAGCGCATATGCATCTGAATACGGTACGATTCTTTGAAATTTCAAAAAAAAAAATTCAACTCTATTCTGCGGCGTTCCTAATTTTTAGCATCTGAAATATGATTTCAAACCTAATTATGTATTTTAATCTATTTAAATATATCTTTTATCAGTAAAACCGATATAGGTGATGAGCATTCATCTTACTTTCTCATATACGTGGTATAGAGACAGTATTGTAACCGAGAAAAAAATCGTGAGATTTTGACGGAAATATTTGATTTTAGTGTCCCGGATACCGAAAAGTTTTTAATACATCAGTCTGTCTGTCAGTCTGTTCGCGCTGATTCTTACTAAACGGATGAGTCAATTTCATTCATATTTCGTATTTAGCGTAGCATATGTTTGTTGTTGATGAGCGTGCTTTAAAATGATTTTATCTTAGATTTTAATATGAAGAACTCTTTGTGTTAAAGTATAATTCAGAAAATATTATCGAAAGCGGCTCAATTTTTTAAAAGTTTGTCACAGAAGTAGATAAATTATATCTCTCCGCCGAATCATTACTTCATTTGTCTTCCACATGGATCTCATTTATTCAACCTAATAATAATAATAATAATAATAATAATAATGTATTACTGCAATTGGGCTGTCATGCCCGGTGGCAGAAATTTAAATACATAAAATATACATCAACAATATACAACAATTACAACAACAAAAATAAAACGAGGATATACAAAATCATACATGAATTAAAATAAGAATGTGTTAAAATAAGAGTATATTAAAATAATTAAAGTATTAAAATAAAAATAAGAAAAGTACTAAGATGAGAAATGTATTTAAAAAATATAATATCATACCATTTAAAAACTAAATTTCATAATTCAATTCATTAAAAGAATAAAGTAATTTTTTATCTTAAATTAAATTATTTAAAGTAATTTATCTTAATTATTAAAGCAATTAAAAATTAAATTAAATTATTTAAAGTAATTTAGAATTAAATTAAAGTATTCAACTAAATTAAATAATGACTGAACCAAACTCTAAAAAATATGTTTAATAATTACACTTAGGAAACCGACCCAGACACTTGAATCACTTAAGTGCACATCACTTCACTCACACTTTTACTTATTTCCCTTTCTGACTCCCCTATTGCCCTCCTTCTTACATCACTTCACATCACTATCCTACCCATCATCCCTAAACAACTGGCTTTGTAACTACACTACCACACACTATCTTCCAGAACTTGCCTAACCTCTATCAAGACAGTTCAAAGCTATTTAGTAGTGAAGATGTACCAAGCCGAGGGAGACATCAGCTTTAGAAAACAATAGTCTGTAAAATATCGGAAGGCGCTGGCTATCTCCCTCACTGTCACCACTTCTTCGTTCCGAGACATCATGGTCCAGAGATGCTTCCTAGTATTCCTTTGGCTCACACTATCATCCTTGCCCATCGCGGTCGAAATGATTCACCTACTGAATTATTCTTAATACAAACTACTTTTACTATGCGAGTAAAAGACAAAAAAAAGTTTAATTTTGGATTCTGCCCAAAATTTGAAGAAAATGATACCAGTCATTTTCAAGCAATCCCTTTCCCTTTATTTTACACTTACACGATCAAACAGCTGTTGTCAACATCAATATAGAATACATGAAAATTATTTTTTTCTTTGTAAGTTAGTTTTGCGTTCTATATAGATAACGGTCTTAAAAGTTTATGAGAAGGCAAATGCATTGGTTTTGCACACAGGTTTTAATACGGTGTTAGGGTAAAAAAAGAGGGATTAAGTTATAAAGATATTTCTAAATCTTTGAATATGATTTGGAAGCGAGCCAAAGCGATTGGCGGCGGTGGGGGAGGGGGTCTTGCAAATCTGGGAGGTCAGCATCATTGGGTTTGGGGAGGCGGTTCCCCCTGGTAAAGACTTGTTCACACGAGCTTTGTTTTTGTAACTTGAACTTGTCGAGGTTACAAGGTTCACGTAGTAACAGGTGGCCGTTTACACGTTGGTGATAGTGAAAGGAATTATTATGCAGAAATCAACATGGCGCGTCACTGTAGCGTTGTTTTGAAAAATGTTATCATTATTCAATGATCAAAAATTTTAATCATTATTCAATCAACTTCCTATGGATTTAAGGCCCTTCAATAATGAAAAGAAAACTATAGATTAAAGACTAAGAGTTTCGCTTAAGTGTTCAAAGTCTTGTCGCATAAAGTAAGAGTTGAATATTTCACTAGGAAAACTATTATTTTCGATTAATTTTCTAGTCTTTATGTTATTTCTAGAACAACTGTAAATCAGCACCCAATCACAGGTATATGTGCATTCCTCTTCAAGCATTTTGTGTATTATATTCTATCACTTAATTATTTTAAAAAACCATAGGATAAATTATTCTTATTCCAGTTCACTTTATAGCTAGTAGAAGACCAAATTAACCAATCTAGAAGTACAAAAACAAATTTGAATTGAGTTTTAATTGATTTAATTTAATGAGTGAATACAACTGATAGTCAATAAACATTAATTAACTGATAGAGTAATTCTTATTTTTTAATATTATTATGTTAAGTAATCCAGGAATCATACTCTTTTAAAACTCAGTAGTCGAAGTCAATATACTTTTAACCAAGTAAATTAGTTTTTATTCTCCTTCATGTGGTCATTATGCAGTTTACTACTGTTTTTTTTATTATAACTAAATCAATTATTTATTTAAAACAATGAAACTGAAAATTTAGATTGTCTCTGATCACTTACATGGAGTCCCTGCAAGGTAACCGGAATGGATTTTTTTCACGAAAGATCTTGGGCTGTACTTATATACAAACCAACTTAATTTATTTTACAATTATTGTGTTTTGGAGAGACTGTGTGTACAGGTTTAAGCCGATTATTTGGCTCATTACTTTATCTCTTCTGGTTTTCACTTCTATTTTCCTCAAATATATACCTTATTTCTATTGACTTCGTTTTCTATATTTTATCGTATTATATATTTTTGTTGTTATACAACAATTCTAAATAAACATACAATTTAATTTTTCATCTACTGCTGAGACATTCTAAATTCTAAATATAAACACGTATCTCCTGTTTTGTCTAATGAGTTAAGATGAGCTAAAAGCACTAATAGGTAACGAGTATAGTGATCCAACGTAATAGACCACTTCACTCGTTCTATCTTCCCGTTTGCAGGAATATCTAATCAAAATTTAATGTGAGTAATTTGTCAATTTTTAGTTAATTAACTTTCGATTTCGTTATCCTCTTTCTAATGAAATGTTAATTGTCTTCAAATTGTGAAGAAATAACCCGTGATGTTATTTCTTCACTATCACTTGTTTTCCGAAGTTGGTCTCTCTTTTGCTATTTAACTTTACCGATATATGATTAAATAGATAATTGTGCTGTAGATATATCAAGATTTCAATGATCATGACTCCTTGCTTTTCGTATGTTTTTAATTCTAAATTATAATGGCTCAAAAAGTATTTTCAGTATTTATTGCTGTCCAACGTCAGCCCCATAAAACTTAACAAAGTTGCAGCTGTTAAAAAGGAATTTGGGACACAGTAGTAATTTCTCTAAACAAAAGATTTTAGTATTTTTAATGTCCTCTGAACTCTATTTTTCAAGCAACGATTTAACTTTATGTACAAATAGCTAGTTGATGTTTGAATTTGAAATCCTGTTTTAAATCATCAGCTTATTAAGAATATCAGTTGGGATAGACGACATATCTGAGTTTGTACAATCTTCCTCTCTCGTTATATTCAACCCTCTTATATTTTCAATTGCTTTTTGTCAAAAGGAGTGTTTCAAGACTTTAAGAAAGCTTAAGTGAAACCATTACTCAAGAAAGGAAAGACATACGAAAATGGAGGTTATCGAACCATATCTCTCTTGCCTAATTTCTCAAAATTCCTGGAAAAATTCTTGTAAAGTATCTTATACACTTTCTATCGCATAGTTACGTTCTCTCAAAGGATGAGCACTGTTTCAGGAAACCCCTTTCGACTAACAGCGCCCTATTTTTACTTTTGTAAATGATATAACCATTTCGCTTGACCGTGGAGATAATCTCCGGGGAATGTTTCGTGGTTTATGTAAAACATTTGACCATTAAAGTGTTCTCGAACTATATCCGTACAGCATTCGCGGATACATCATTTTTTTGTTCGTCAGACGTGGAAGAAGCAAGCACCTGACCAATGGCTCCAAGACACTTGGATACTCACCGACACCTCGTTAGTATCCTTCGGTGGGGCGTGTTCTGATCCCTGTGGATTCTCTTAGTGGTTGCTCGTTCCATTCTCCCCATCCCTTCAACCGTTTACTCAGGAGTCAGAGTTAGGAGTTCAGGAACTTGTTTGCTTCTCAGTGAACTTTACTCTTCTCCGCTTTGCAATTTGAACTCCTCCCTCTACTTTGTGATGATGTGTCGAATTACACCCGCCATTTTTCCTGGCTCTCCATCATGTGTGATATTGTTATCAGGTTGCAGAATACCTCCTATTACGGCAACGCTAATCATGCTTGCTCTCTTTTATATGGGACATGAAAATTCGCATGTTTTGTATCGTCCATTTCGCTCCGCAACTCTGACAGTTTCAGTTCATTCGTCTGTGCATACGGTACAAGTATGTGCAAAAACAGTCATGTTCGCTGATGGCTCGCGTGAGTTAATTGTCTAGCTGGCCATGCCGTCGCTTGCACCACTCCTCAAGCTTAGATATCAGTGAATGAGTCAATCGTCGTTTCGGATACGCACCCCATTCAGCTTACTATTCCCTATTCTCTGTAGACTTTTACCTTTTGTCGGACTTTGTCTGTGCCTTCTTGTTTTTGTTTCTCCCACGTTATCTCCATTTCTCTGGCTTGAAGTCATTTGAAACTGTTATCATGGCTGCATTATCGACGTAACCCACCATCTTTACACCCTCTGTAAGATATAAGCGAAGGACTCTGACTGTTCAATAACGTGCCTCCTTAAACTAATCCTTGTTCAATGCCTGATAATAGCTCTACGATTAATTTTCAATTTTCTGTTTGTACCAGCCTGCATCTGCCTTCTAAGTAACTACTTTCAATCCGCAATAAATACCGCGGAATATGTTCTCCGAGTGAGCGATGTCTTCCCAATTAACTGAATTAAACGCGTTTCTTACATCTAGGGAACTAAATACGCAAAAACCGCCAGGACTAGGTGGCAATTTATGTGCTCTAGTCACTTCCAATTGAACCTCTTGAACTGCATCCATAGTTGACTTTCCTCTCTTAAAGCCAAACTGCTTGTCCGAAAGATGTGATTTTTGTCGATGCATGCTTCCGTTCTGTTCAGTATCATTCCCTCAGACGGCTTTCCTGTGATATCGAGCATTCCACATCATTGGGTAACTTTCTACTTAAAATATAGGTCGACGTTTCCTATGACTCGAGTATTTCAGAATTTTATTTCACAAACAAATTCACTTACATGCGGTGTCTCGCAATGTTCAATTTGATATCCTATCCCCTTTTTATTGTAAGTAAACAATATATCATCCTCCACACCTGATAGCAAAATGGTACTCTTTGTTAGTGACAGAAATATACTACGGAATCATATTCTATCTAACTTCAAGTCTTATTTACATTCAACTGTCTCGTAAATAGTGATAAAACAGTATCCATGCCATTTTGCAATAGTGTAGCGAATTTTCATGCATCACTTTCCATAAACGGACAACAAATAGAAACTGTTAAGATAGCCAAATTTTTAGGTCTTCATATTTAGGGGAATCTCAAGTGGAAGATACATTGATAATCTCAATTCTAAACAAAGAAAATTGTGCAGTGCTTTCCGGATTCTAGTTTATGTTGTACGTCAACACGTTTCTCGCTGCGTGTATTTTGCAAATGTTTATTCCATATACGATACGGTATTGTCTTTTGGAACCACTCCGTTCAGAGTATCCAAAAGAGGACTTTCAGAATCCAAAAGAGGATAGTTCGGATAATATATCCACCTCAAAAATGCATGCAAACTTTGACTTAAATATTATACCTCGCCCTTGCATTTACATTTATGTAGCAGTCATGTTTGTTAGGAAAAAATTATTGGTATCACATCCCTGCTTTCGAAGAAATAATCTAGTTCACGTCCACAACACTCGTAATAAGGTTTATATTTATCATTCCGCATGATTCAGAAATAATTTTGTATAATTCACTTCTCAAAGATGTAAAATATATTTACAATTGAATCTCCTTAAATCCGCTGTCATTGTTTTATATAAAGTTAAAGAATTTACTGATTTTAGTCAAAGAAGGTAATATAAGTTTCAATAAATATTTTTTATATAATTTTAGTTAATAAAAAGTGATATTAATACCTTGCATAATTTATCAGGCCATTGTAGTATTCTTAATGCTGATTAAATTACAACTTTTTTCATGTATGCTGTTTTCTTCCTTTTTATTAATAATAGTTTATATCTAACTGTAACGGTTGTGTACATTATCTTGTATCCCCATCCTGGTCCGGGTTATTCTTCGATATTCCTGTTGGTAGAGGTGGATTTTCATTTAGTCGGGAATGTCCTTAATAATTATGGTTATTATTACGTGTTATTATTAATCTCGAAGTTTTACTGCATTTAATGTCTTCGATTTATTTTGGAAGTAATGAAAGGACAACTATACAATTGTTAACATACATTTTTGTTCTTTCATAAACATTAAATCCATCACTGCCCTTGGGTTCTTGATCGAAATTGACGGGACTATCCTTTGCTTGTTTTCGAAGAGTAACTTAGTTTTTTGCCCCCCACGTGGTTATATGCAGTTTTCCACTGCTTTTTTTTACAATAAAGTTTGTGTATTTATTTATTTAATTTCTACGCCGCGATTGATAAGAATTTAATGACTTTCTATCGACATAACATTGATTTTACCTACATTATCGAAAAAATGTTATTAAAAATAGGAGTGTAAAAATACTTCAATTTAAGAGATTAATTTATGAAACAAAAAATCAATCATCATCAAATTTAATACATTTTTTGTTTGTGCATTTAAGAAATATTAAAAACATCTATAAATTGTAAAATTTTGACGAATAGTTTAGATTTTACAAGAATTTTAATGAAATGGTGCAACCGCGTCATGCCTCGGAAGCGAAAATTCGTCCGACGCGGCTCCCGTGATATGGTGTAGTGTATACAGTCATGTTTTGCATTAAATATGTATTATTATGAATTTGAAAAATTAGGATGCTGTACATGTTTATAAATGCCAGGAAGCAAAAGTATCTTGATCTTATAGTATAGACAGATTTAATTTTTTCCTGATTGAAAGAAGATTACTGTGAAAGAAAGATCCCAGGCAACGCCGGGTAATCATCTAGTTGTATCATAAAAGAACACTTGAGTGCAAAAGCGGGACTGAGATGCCAGTAAATCGAAAATAAAAAATTACGGATATCTTATTCGAATACCTTTTGTTCTATGTGCTTCACTAGTTTGATGGTAATGATATGTAATACTCCAGAAGTATTGGTTGTGGTTGATTCTCAGATACTTCCACATAAAAACTGAAAACGTTTTCTCCCGATTTTGAAGGATTTTTTTTATTCATACTCCTTGGTTTTCTGATTATCGATTAGTTATCCCTATCTGTGCGCTGATATTCTTACAAAACGTTCGGCGAATTACATTCTGAACTTGAATGTTATTTATTGTATTGAGTTTAACAATGACCAATGACATTTTTTTATGTTTCTAACTTGAAACAAAGGGTACTCCGGGGTAAAGAGTTCTTGCTTTAATTTTAATGTAGGAATACTACGATAGGTCGCATGTGTCATTTCACACCATCTAGAATCTTCTAAGGAAATAGCCACATCATGAAAAAACGGGTCTATTCACAAGTTTCAGTACGACAGCGATATCCTCGTTATTTCGGAGCTATTGTAAATCCGGAAAAAATGTTTCCTATACATGATACATTCTCCCACTTATAACGTTATACGTTCCTAGAACCAAAAGTTAAAATTTACGGTTGAAATGTTCTCGTTTGATACGTCTTCCCGTTTAAACAGTACAGTTCAATTGTCACCTACCCCTCATAATTATGTACAATTTATCACGCATGTAACTTTACCTTGAATGTTCTAATCTTTTTGAACACATTACATACGCCTAATTCAATTGATAGATGAAAATCTCTGATCAAAAGTGTGACTTACCATTAACGTTCTTGCGCAAATATATTGTTATTGTTCCTAGTATTATCTATTGAATGTTAATACAATTTACTATCAAATGTATGATATTCTGTCGACATTCAAAATTCAGGATATCCGCAATTTCATTCGAAATTTAAAAGTATTAACATCAAATCTTTTCGGTGTGGATCGGCCTAAAAGGAAGCCTTCATCTTCGAAAGAGAAGATAAATATCATTGAAGTTTTAAGAACACAAAAGTGCTCGCTCGAGTGAAGTAATTTATCTTCGAGGCATCAAAAACAACGTTTCTCTATTAGCTAATTAGCTTCTCATTAAGAAAGTTAGATAATTATTAATTTCTAACTTGCGCCACTTATATCTCAGGTCATTTATCAGGTCTCTTAAATGTGTCGTTTAAATAATGAAAGCACATAGTTCCATTTAGAAAGGAATGGAAACGTAAATTTATAACTTGATAACTTAAAAGTAACAAATTTAGAAAATGAAAGATATGAGCGTGTGTCACCAATTTATGACATAATTGTTCCATCAATGATGAACTTGTGCCTGCATTGCTTAATTACAGATGAATTCCTTCTACTATTCCCCAGGCAAAGTTAAGTTGAGGTAGTCTAGGAAATCCGTTTACGGTCAAAGGTTAGAGATCACAGAAATCACACCAGCTGTCCGTCACAATTAACTCATCAGTCACTGACATCAGTGGGTTAATTAACTTTTGCAAAATGTATTGATCAATAATTGAAACAAAAAAATTTCCATGGAAATTGTTTTACTTTTAGAAATGTGACAACTGTTGTAGAAATTATAGAATATATAACTATTTGACTTTATTTTAGTATCACATACAAAAATTACAGTTAATATTAGGTTCATTGACACGAACGCTTATAAATATCCTTTATCGTGCAAATCTACACATTTTGAATGACATGTTTTGTACATAACAATGAGAAAATCGTTTATCTCAATTTTTATCAAAACCTTGAAACAGACTAAACCAAACATTTTAGAGGTAACAAGATGTATATAAAACTTGAAATTAATTAATAATAATTAAATAATAATAATAAAATCCATTACTTCTGTCTAAGAATATGGGTTTTATACAAGTCTACTATTTTATTTTTCTTGGCAATGGGTCTTATGTCACTCCAACTGCGTTCCTTATTTTCTTGTAGCACAGTTCTTCTATTAAGTTGTACAAGTTTCCCCTATCGGAGTAATGTCCTAACGTCCCTTAATCTTATGCATTAGTATGTTGGAAAGTACCGGTTTTCTCTTTCTTGCAGATCTTGGAAAAACTTTTATCTTCAGTATGTGCAAGTAGCCTTCGACATCTCCATCCTGCTTCCAGGGCTGCCATGTCTGGGTCGGTCATTCGTGACCCGGGGGAAACATTTCCTCCCTACTTGATGTTGGGGTTATCTCACCCATATTCGTTCACCAGAGCTGTTGTAACTGGGTCCACCACATGACTTATATTTGAGGAGAAGTTTTATTGGTCTTCAAGTGATTTCACGTTGCTCCCCATTAGTCCCGTGAAATTAATTACGTTGTCTAAGGTTTTATCGCTCTCACTTTTCTTAACACATTAAAAAAATTCTCATCGGAGGTTATTTTTCATGTCAATAATTCTTAAGAAAATCGTTCTTCAAAATTAATGTTATATTACGGAATGAAATTGTAATAAAATGCTATTTTTTTAAGTATCCCAAACATTGTGAGAAATTGCAAAGTTTTCCACCATTGTAAGGGGACTAAAAAGCAAGTTCACGGCAAATTGTTCAATTAAACTCTCTAGCAGAAGGGTTTTAAAAATATGAGAATTGTCGAGAAACGTCGAAATAAACACTGTTCCTTTGTCTTGCCGACAATAAAAATTCATCCAATTAAGATTAAAAGTATCAATCAACACAGAATAGAGCGCAATACCCAGAAATTACATTAACGTGGTATGGGCTTGTTTGGTTTACAACAAGAATTATAAACAATAACAAATCTTGCATCTTGCAAATCTCGCATCAGAATTATTTATTTCATTAGCGTTTCTATAGGGAACGTTATCTTTATCAGGGTTAAGTATATAAGTAATATAACATCAATCGAACGCCATTTTGAGCAATGGCATTAGCATATACTTCCCATACCGTAACCTCAAAACCATTTCATTTCTCACGCAACATTGGAAAGTAAATTCTGATGAAGATAACTCCTTTATCGAAACGTTGGCGAAGTATTAAAGTAAAAAAAATATGGCCAAAATGCAAGATTTTTGTGTTTGTATTTTAAAATGGCTGCTAACTTTCCTTGCTAACAAGAATTATTTTATTGTCTTCCACGTGGACATACGCAATTAACTGCTGTTTTGACTATAAATTATTTATTTAATTAAGTTATGTCTATCTATATCTCAATACATAATCAGTGTTGTTCTGAGTGACAGACCCAATTATCAATGCATGGCAATTAGATATAGGGACTCTGTTTTAAGATATAGAGACTTGAAAGTTTGTTGGACTGTTGCTTTTATATTATATAGGCACATCATAAAAGGACAGCTAAGATTAAAAGAGATGAGTGAATAAACTGGAACAATATATTGGGGTGAAATGTTTTGTTTTTTTTCAAATTTTTGCTATTTTCAGTGTCGATCAGGAACTGATTGTGATATTATCTTGTTTCCTGCATGTAAACATCGTTATTTTAAATATCTCCTATAATGTTTTTGTTTTCTTTGATATTACATTTTAATAGGTGATAGGAGTTGAAATATTTTCATGTTTGTGACACTCGCGCTAACGGCAGGGTATATTATTATCGCTGAATCTCACGAACTATTTGATATATTATCTCGGTTTTAGTGGAAATTTCGCTAAATATATGTACAAATTAATTTTTTATTCGTTATTACTTTCAGTAGGTTAAAATAATCAAAATTATAATTTATATTTATTCCTTCACTGTTTGATGTTTTCTTTACTGACACATTCATCAGCGCAGAGAGAAAACAGTTCAATATTGCCCTTGATCTTATTTTGTGTAGTACCAATATATTGTATTGACACTACTTTGATGGAATGTATTTTGTATAGTAAAGGCTCACTACGAAGCGATCTCCGACATTCTTATGTTAGAGAATGGATTGAGGGAAATGTGATGTTTTGAATTTTCTCGATTTTCATTACATTTTATTAAATAATTGAGATATTATCTCGGTTTGCATGTGTGAACGTTGTTCGTTCAACTATTAAAAAAAATATGTTTCTGGGTTTTTCGAAATTTAATTTTTAACTTGCAAGTGAGTAGACATATATTTAGAGTTTGAGTTAGTGTCAGTGGCTTGATATATTTCACGAACTAATTGATATATTTTAGTTGTAGTATGTAAGGATTGTCATATAGAATATCTAAAATATCTAAGAAAAAAGCTGTGGAATTTTTGAAAGGTAAAAATTTGGCGCTTCGTTCATTCGTAGAACGCAGAATATTAAAGATAGGATTTTCAGATTTTGACAGGATGTTGCTTACATATGTACAGATTAGATTTTCTGAATTTCCATTTTTAATGGGATGAGTGAATAAATGGGAACTGTGTTTTTTTAATCGAATTATCGACAAATATCTTGAACATGTTACCACGCCATTTATCTATACTAAATAACAAAGAAGTGTAAATAAAGGTTAACCTTGTGATAATAATTGCGTGTGCAAGAAATAATTCCGGATGACTCAGAACTACTGTACTGTGCATTACTATAGTTTTGTCGCTTCACAAGAAAATATTGTTTATTTGTTCACACATTCTTAAATTTTAATCACAACAGTACAAAAACATCTATTTTCTTATCAGGTTGCTTTAAGTTTGTTTGAACGCGCAAAATTATACTCAAAGAGTTTCATTCGTCTATCGACGATTTCTTTATAACACTTGAATTACACCATAATAAACGAATCAGACAAAAACTATGATGATGCAACTTTGCTATTCTATAAATGGACAGCCGATATAATCGTTAACAACCATTATAGTACCAAAATTGTCCGGTCATTAGCCCCATTCAGTAGGAAACGCAGATGTATAAAAACACAATGCCTGACTGAAAACTCGGGAGTTACCATGGCGGGAGCTACTACCTTGGCAGTATGTGCAGCAGTGGTACCAGTCATGGTAGTAGTCCAATGGAATATTTATGCAGTCCATGGTGCAGGTGAGTATTGAGGAAAGAGTAAGACGAGGACCAAGCTGAGTTTGTTGCTTTTGTACAACAATTGTAAGCTAGTGATATGTATTCAATATATCCTTTTTTCTTTAAAACGGTGTGTACCATATATCAGCTTGTCTTCAAATATAAATGGTGAAAGAGCCGTTTATAACGTCCATTCTTCACGAATAGCGCAGTCCTTGGAGCGGCTGCATTTAGGGTCGGCTGTGTCGCGAATGTTTCAACATCGAATTTTGACTGATTTTAATACTTACTGTTAACAGCAATATTTTTGAAGTAATTAAAAGAATTAATAATTGTGCGTTCTGTTCGATATCTACTAACAAACCAGTCCAGTTTTGCACGGTAGTTATTGTTATGTAGTTAAACTTCGTTAGATGTATTGTAGGCAAAAATAGTTTACCTTAAATATTATTTTAATAAAATATATATTTTATTTACTTATAAGTAATTCATATATTCATAATAATTAATATATTAATTATTGAATGTTCAGAACACCCTCGTAACATCTAAAGTATTTAATCAAATGTTGCGATTGAACGATAGTTTATATTGCGGTAAACACACAAAACAGAGAAGGAAATAATTTGTCAAACATGTATGGTATATTCTCCTACATAAATTACTCTATAGTTGAAGAATTTTAACATGTCTTCTATTCGAGGTGAATAATACTGTCGTAAATTTTTTCATGCGCGATACTTCTCTAGGTTTTTACATTGCTCACGCAAGGGACCGAACCACGAGAATACCCCTCAGCAAAACGGTTCCCAACCAATCACCCTCCCCGTCATAAGATACGATTCATGCATGACACGCACCCTCCTGATGTTTGTTAAACGTAAAATATGCTATTATTACTGCATATGTTTTATTTTTGAACATTTCAAAGGCAAATGGGCCAGGATTTAATGAATTATTCTGTAAAACTTATTCGACATATTTTCATAGGATTCTATAACCGAAATTAAGAACTCACCCACATTTTCAGCACTGGACATGCGACCTGCGATTTTTCAGTCATTTTCCTTTTTATCACTTCATAAAATTTCTGAAAATACCTTTCATTGTCTCGCAAACATGAACCATTCTTTACAAAAATTTCAAAATTCATTCGTTTTACTTTTGTAGATTATTATATTCATAACCCACTTCATTGCCAACAGTCAACCATGAGTGAAGATAACCACGGTGTTTCAAAAACTGCACTGTTCCACGAGCTAGAACAAAAATATCCATCTCATTTTCGTATCCGTTAGAAAATAAACTGTTATTTTAATGTCGAATATAATGAAATACGTTATTAACGATATCATAATATAATAATAATAATACATTTATTGTCAAAAAACAGTACAGACTGCGTATGACCACGTGGAGGACAATAAATTAATTTACTCTCCGGAAGCAAGCAAGGGCCCATCCCATCAATTCCGATCAAGGGCCCTAAGGCAGAGGCGGATTCAAAAATTTCTGCAAAAGTTCCTAGATAAGATAAAAAGTTAGCTGCAAGTTATAATACATATATAATGTCAATATGTTTGTAATTTAACGCAAATATGTTTGTAAATCTACATGTACAAGTTATTATCGAACTATAGATTATTCTGAGTATAGTGTTTAAAAAATAAAGTAAACACTTTTATAACGGGACAAAATACATTGCGGGCACTCCACTAAGTGATTCCACCATGCACCCGG
Organism: Laupala kohalensis; assembly: GCA_002313205.1. Lineage (NCBI taxonomy): Eukaryota > Metazoa > Arthropoda > Insecta > Orthoptera > Trigonidiidae > Laupala > Laupala kohalensis. The sequence continues at coordinate 17,548 of NNCF01127853.1, read as the reverse complement.
GAACTTCTTGATCACAATGAAGCCACACATAATCAGACGCATGCAAAAAATAAAAAAAGGATAATTATAACATTACTCATAAGAAAAAATACTTCATTTAAAAAATTACTTAATATTTCACTCAATGCAAATCAAGCAATGGGTTCCTCCGGTGACTCAGGGTCTGATGTGCTTGCTCGTCACCTAGACACTACTAGTTATAATTCTGAATTAGTACTAGTTCTGAACAAAAACTAGTTAAATTCCCGACAGGGCCAGAAAAAATGTAGGTATTCACTTCAATGTCCCAGTTCATATATAGCTGTGACTATTGAAAAGCGAACCCTCCTTCTATCCACATCCTAGTATCTCTTTTTAGGAGTTACCAACTACTCCTACTAACACCTCCACGAGGGCCAAGTTGTTGGTAAATCCAGCTAAGCGGCCCACCTACGAACAACAACCCTACCATCCACTTCCTACCTGCTATCGCTATAGATATATAAGTTTCAATAGCACGCCTTATTTCCCATTTACTCATTAAAAAAAATCAAGCAATACATAAATTTAAACTATCTTACTTCCTGGTCGTAAGGATGTGCGGTAAACTGAGTCCCGACAGATATCTACCAGGAAAATTTAGACCCGGATGACCCTTTCGAGGAAGTAAACTTAGTACCCCGGTCTCCTGGAGAGGGGGAGATGGGGTAACGGAAAATCTTTTAATATTTCCTACAACTTTTATTCAGAAAGCCACAAAAACACTATTCTGGGTCGAGTTTAAAATATCTGCCGCTATGGATGAGCTAGGAAACGAATGGAATAAATGTTCATCGTGGAGGGATTTAAATTCAGATTCCACAAAATGTTACGAGATGGAATAAAGTACCTGACGTGTGTTACATGAAAGTTACTTTAGATAACTCTATTGAACAACCATGACAACGTAAAAACAGACCAGAACATTAAAAAAGACAAATTCAACAACCTATGAATTTGTCTGAGAAGAGTAAAGCAATGGAAGAAATTTGCAACAAACCGACGAAAATTCTCCTCACGGAACTAAGAGAAATGGCTGTGGAAACACGTATGAAAATTTAAACACAGTGAAGAAGTTAAGGAAACAAAATGAAATTATCTTCCTACTTCAAACCACAATTTTAATTGGTTTTATTACAAAACTGACATGTTTCGGGGAGCTTTCCCCATCATCAGTATTCTACAAAATTAAAAAAAAAAATACACAGGAAATCCAAAAAGTACAATATACAATTTAAATAGAATAAATCTAAATAGAAACACAAACCCAGTTTTTTAAGTAAACACGTAATAAAAATTACTCTTTTGTTTGCAATAAAAAGGCAATTCATTATTTAAATAATTTTCAACTCAAAACTATTAAATTTTATTCGCATTATTTTTGTCGGTTTTTCTAACTTGACGTCCAGCTACAAAAGACATGTCTTTTTAATAGTAATACAATGGTAATAAAGTTTTCTTGTTGGTAATAAATTATCAATTAATATGTAGTAAATTAGAAGGTAGTTTTCGTTTTGTTGTGACAGAACGTCTTCTCTATCTTGTCGTTGCGGAGCATACAAACATTTTCCCCAACAGTGAAACACCAACTTTTAATCTTCCAACCCAATTCCATCATTGTCTCCTAGCAGGACTCAATTTACTGCTTTTCTTATCTTCTCGAGGATCATTTATACATGTTGGGACTCTCGGAACTCGTCATTAGAACTAAGATAATATAATTCTACTATAACCCCATTTAGCGTGAGTTGACAAATATTTGCGGTGTATACCGAAAATGTTATGTCACGTGAAATACCAGTACAACAATTTTATATGAAGATAAATACAGTCTGGTGCAATCGCCTCGAACTTGAAAATACGCTAAGACAACAAAACATATCAGGAACTTGGAGGAGAAAGGGCAAATCCCGAAATTGAGGTGTTGGGAAATCAAGCTCAAAGTTTTGCAAGTACTTCAAGATAGCAAGGGTCATTATTCCAATGACTACAGAGTCAAAAGGCTGATTGAAAAAGCATGCATTTGAAATTGAAAATTTCATTTAATGTTTTAATTTGCTTTATTTGATTTTCTCATTAGTTTAATAATTGTTAATAATGACAAGTTTAATAATTGTTAATAATGACATGTTTAATAATTGTTAATAATGACATGTTTAATAATTCAGTCATAATCAATGTCATCGTCATCGTCATTCACATCAGGTATCTGGAGATCTTCTTGTTCCGCCCGAAGAGCTTCTTCTAATTCAATTTTGTAAGGCAGTGGTACAAAGTCGAGGAGATCGTGAAGGTCCTTTCGCTTTTCTTCTTTCAGAGAGGTGCAGGGTATTTCACAGGAAGTACTGTAGAGTCTAAGTTGAAAAGTCTAAGTTTGACTGTAAACCCTGCTTTTTCCTTTTGCAGTTGTACACTACTGATAACATAAAAGGGCCCATTTATTTTTCTAAGTCCCACGCTCTGACCAGTTTTGAATCTGTTAGATTTGCAATGCGTCTCTCCTACTGCTTCCCCTTCGACAGGGGAAGTTTCGTTCGACCAATCGTAGGNAGGTCTATTTGAAACGGCTCCCATATTTGGCAGACTAATAGAAGACATCGTACCACTGGTAAATCGTAACGAGAGAAAATGTTTAATTACATAGCTATTAAAGAAATATTTTGTATTTTTTTAAATTATACACATTTTGGACTTCTATAACAAAAATATTCTGTATATTCTTGACTTCAATAAACTTTACCATTCTCTATATTTAAACGACATCTCGAGATTTGTTGTCTCGAGAGGTCTTCATAGGCAATGTAAAAGATATTAGACTTTCTATAAAAAAACGTTTGCANNTCTTTCTTTCTCTCACTTTTCTCTATCGTTGTTTTACTTTTTCTCTCTATCTTTCTTTCTTTCCCTCTCTCTTCACGTGTATTGTCTAACGTAATTTCACATAATTTGTGATTCTTTTATTTTTTCATATATGTCAAAAGAAATTAAATAAATATAGAAAACTTTTGTATTAAATATGAATTAATAACACAAAATTTTATTTATCACATTAAACCACTCAAGGAACTAATAAATTACATGTTCTAATAATACAATGACCTACAATATAACACTGGTTGTAATCGTGCAGCATATAAAATTGTGATCCGAGATTAATATTACAAAAAACGTGTTTTAGATTACAACAAATATAACTCAAACTGAAATCTCTTTCATTAATTTATTCAAATGAAATTGTGAAATACAACAACAGATTCTTGTTTTCTTTCTTTGTTCGTACTTCTCTCTTTCTCCCTCTCCCTCTTTCTCTTCACTGTCACTGGATACACCGTCATTGGATGTGAATTCGCTATAGTGTACATCCTCAGGGACGTCTGTGTTGTAGAACTGATGTATCTTGAACCCTACTTTGTATTCTTTAGAGAATTCAAAAATTTTGCCTTGTTTGAACTTGGATCCAGTTAGTTTGGTTTTCGTTACCATGGTCTGAAGGACGTCGAAATCGTTTACCATTTCCTGTTTAACGTCAACAACATGGAACTTATTCTTATATCTGGTTTTCTCAATGAAGTGAATGTAATGTTTCTTTGAAAATACTTCAATATCTTTAGTTTTAAGTTTAATTTGTCCAAAATTTCTGTCACATCCCATTTCAGAATGTCCAGGTAGTAAGAAAATGTGTTTAATGTTTTCAAAGCGGCCTGAATGAATAAACCGCAAATGGAACAGATGAATGTTTGAGTGAGTGAGGAATGAATGAATAATGAGTGAGAAAGCTTGCAATTTCACACGAACCCCGTTTTGCAATCGTTTCATCCGAAACATACATAGTAGCTTTTCCATTTTTTATGTTGTGAATCCCCAAATTTTAAGTCCACATTTTTCTTTTGTAGTATTGTGCATTGCATGTTAGGTTTGGTGTTGGTAGGGCTTGTTGTAAATCAACACAGATAACTTCAATACTTTCATCTGTTTTCCCTTTGTAACTTTCTATCTTCTGCTGAGCTACTTTTTGTCGCAAAAGGTGAACGTTATGTTCAGCCTCCAATGTGCGTATTTGAGGGGAATCGGGTTCACTTTTTTTCAGCTGGTTTATTTCAAGCTTGAGTTTTGCACACGTGTTACACTCATCCACCGTTGGGGGCCGTACACCTATGTTGTAATCGTTCACAAATATATGGCGATAATAACTTTCCACGACAGGCGTTTCTCCAGAGTGGTGCTCCAATAGCCATTGTTGGTAAGCTTCACAACATCCACTAATCGAAGAACCTGGTGGCATGTACTTTCTAAAAGGACATTTAGCTCTGCTGTAGTGGCTTGAAACAGTGGCGAGGGATTCAATGTGATCTTTAACAAACTGGCGACGATCACCTAACATTTTATTACCTTGTAGTTTCGTTCCTCTTTCGTCAGCCTTCACTGTCCCAGAAGGAGTCACTTTTGCTAAAACCGTACGCACTCGTTTTTCACTAACTCCATGAATACTTAAAAATGCTTGTCGACAAACATCCACTTCTTTGCTATTATCATACACTGAATAGCGAATTGTTCAAAGCTTACGACTGGGTCTGTCTGTAATTTCCGAATGTACAGGATCATCCCATTCCAAACATTTCGAAAGATAAACATTTTGGAGATCATAACTAACACTTTCCCAAAAACTATGGAAAACAGTTTCGATCGTTTCGCACGCAACTTTTCAAAACATTGCCTTTAGCAGTTACTCGTACAAGGCGGTCCGATGTTTCGTACAGGAACTTCTTGTTTCGTTTTTCTGGAAACATAACCTTCCCCAGAATTACGTTTCTTTTTTAGAGATATTGCTCTTCCACTGATCAGGTATCTTTTACCTCTTTCTCGAAGTTTGATGTTCATCACTCATCCCAAACTGCTTCAAACTAGTGTCCGTGAGCACGGTTGAAACTGAACTCACTACAAAATTAGAGAAGAGAAGGCAAGGGGGGGGGGAGTGGAAGTAACTCATGATCGAGCATGTTGAGACATGCACGTTCCGGTCACTCTCAAAACATACAGTTACATGCTATTCCCACAGAAGAGCAAGGGCGAATACGAGCGATTTCTGGCGAAAAACAATGCGGGTAGGTAGTTTCAGACCCGGGGTTCTCCCTTGCTCTTCTAGGAGAATCAGACTTCGAGTTTTTCATAGAAGATGGTACAACTCACTTTACCTAGAAACTGTGGGAATAATACGGAAAACCCTGGGCGAAACGCAGTACCTACATGTTGTCCACACTTGTCTGATGCCAGGAAAAAAAAAGATTTTTTGGGTTCGCCCTTTGTCTTCCAAGGTCCTGATATCTTAATACATTTGTGTGAACGCTTTCTGTGAGTACGAAAGTTTAATTGAATATTGATTGCAGCGCGCATGGTTGTATCGCGGTGAAACATCCAGAAATACGTAGTCGTGGTAAGATAATTTCCCTAATGCTGGCACTTCACTTGACATTGCGTATTTGTGTATTTGCCATATTTCCCCAAAACGACCAAGTTTAGAAAAGCTGTTTGTCTATATTTGCTCTATTGTGGCAAATACGCGAATATATCCGTCCTCTTGTCGGTTTTTAGTAGACCATGAAAGGACTAACATAAGGTAAATACAACATTGTATTTGCCGTGAACCGTTCACACTTGGTTAGCTGTGGTTTGCTTAGTAAAGCGCGCGGGATCGAGACTTGTTAATAATAAACTTCATTGTAAAAAAGCAGTTACAAACTGCGTATGGCCACGTGGAGGACAGTAAACTAATTTACTCTCCGGAAGCAAGCAAGGGACCATCCCATAAATTCCGATCAAAGGCAGAGGCGGATTTAACATTTCAATACACTCCTAACAATAAAAATAGTTCGGCACGTGTTATAGTATTAACATAATACCAACAAATTTGTATGTAAAAAAACATAAAAAAGTCATTTCACCAGTCCGTATTATTATCGAACTATAGATCAATCGGAAAATATTGTTGATAAATTGTAAACTATTAAATAACACTAGATACGCGAATAATTATTTCAATAGATGCCGCCCCTACGCAAGAGCCTAGCGATTTTTTTATAAAAATTCCTCCTCAACCCAAAGGAAAACCGGAGAAAAACTCGGGACAGGATGGGGCTACAAAATTAATGTACACAACTGTGCCAAGGTTGAGCACAACTAAATTTATATGAATAATAAGACAGAATACAAGCATACAGGAAAATTGTTTTGAAATTATCAGATATTTTGAAAATATTCAAGTTCCTTTACCTACACTTTTTTATTCTATAATTTTTATTTTCATAACAATGGATTACATTTCTATGGACCGAAATAAGGAAACAATTGTAAGATTTCTAGAATTATATCAAATTCATCGTTGCATTTCGGTATATGAATTATCAACATCCCCCAGCAAGTTCTTTACCATGTTTTTTCGTAACGTTATATTCGTGCAACATATATTGATAATTATAATTGGGTAATGGCGGTGTATTCGGTTTTAACTTAAAATAGAAATGAAGTTATTGTAAACCGAAAAATATTTATTTTGCAAACCGGCTTTCGACAACTTATGTTGTCATTTTTCAGTGGCCTTCTCTGCCCTGGAGGAAATGCCTCTTTGGCGAAATAAATAAATATTGTTCGGTTTAAAATAACTTTATGTTTGTATATTTATAACATGTTTTAAAGAAAAAACGTGCTACTTCCGCTATCTACTCGTCCATCATTTGTACAAGCAAACATATTTGGCATTGGGTTATTTGTTTCTTACGTCCATGTGTAGATGGCATGTTTGTGTTATTTTTGTGAACACGTTATATATTTGGCCAGATGCAGCCAATACGCTTCTCAATTATGCAACGCTAAGTGAAATGCCATCATAAGACTTGCGGTTTTTTGCAATCAAATACTTTACGTCCATATAGAGGCATCGTCTTATCAAATTTTCCAAAACTTGTTTATTTTCACATTTTTTTCGGTCAAGGACGAGTTTTAAACAAGTTGGTCATGTATGCATTGGATTACCTTTGTNATATATATATATATATATATATATATCGGTTTTAGTTCTATGTCCTCTTTCTCCAAAAACACAAAACTTAACGAATCCTCGATAAGTGTCCGTTTCAGACGACACGCTTATAATGCCTGAGGAGAATACTTGTCTGGTTGAGACCAAATAGGTCAAGCTCCTTCCTCAAGTATCGTAAACATATATGATTCACTCTTGTAAGCATGGATGGTTGAAGTACACGAAGACATAAATTCAAACTCATAAACAAAAATTAAAGTAATTTGTATCATTGAAGTGAGAACAAAAAGTACCGGTTTTTAAGCACATTTTGCCTTCCGTTAAAGAAAATATGCCAAACCAAAACTACTGCTTGTATCCCATTCGCTCTCTCTCCGGTGTGGTGTGCATATCGCTCCGCTCTTGAGTTCGCAATACACCTTGTGATAGTACAAGTTGTATAGCTTTCTAGTGCAAAAAACAGTGAAGTTTCTTTAAACCAGAGTGCTATCATGACTGAACCTGATTGCCCCCTCGAAGGGTAGATCATTCAAGCAGTTATTATTCTGAATAATGATTTCACACTCGAATCAAGTGCAGATTTATTAGTGCTACATAATCAACCACAGCAGCTAGTGCATCAACAAATTCAACAACAAAATAGCTGGAGCGCTGAAATTAATGCCAATTATGATAATCAACCCAACAAGGAAAACCATTCGGCGAACGCTTCATCGTCGTCGGAGGACCAAAGTCACACGAACCCAGCGAGCATGACGCAACTTGACATTGACCTCGCTGGGCATGCAGCCCCGACTGAACGAGGTACTTCAAACACTATAGACAAGGTATTTATGTCGCAGCAGAGTAATGCGCAATTTCAACTGCCCTCCAACAATTCACTAAAAATACAACTAAATCCAAATTCGACATAAGTGCAACCTTCTAAAAAATGTCCAACAGACACATTTAAAATGTTACCAAGAATAGATTCAGTGCGTTAAAAAATCACTCCGAAGATGAAGTGAACACTATTAAGGCTTCTATTCCTCCTATCTTTGTGTTTGAAGTGAACGATTCAGGTTTTTCGCTCTAGCCCATTAAACTTAAATATTAAAATCTAATCAAGACATCTAAAAGACAATAAAATTAAAATAAATTTCACTGGCATGGATGATTTCAGGAAAGCTGTAAATTATTTCGATGCAAATAGCACTCAATATTACAAAAAAAGCATCGGTCATTATTCGTGACTACACATCTTAATAATAGAAGAAGAAATATTAGAAGACCTCAAGAAAACTTTTCTAAAGTGAAGCGGTTGCACAAAAACAACTTCCCAATTCCAATAGTGGCAGTCGAACTCCCTGACAGTGGTGAAATAGATAACATTTTAAAACTTAAAGTGATTTGTCTTTCATTTATTAGAGTGGAAAGAAGATGTCGTCTTCCTGGACCTGTCCAATGCAGTCGCTGCCAAGATTTTGGACACACCCCACAAACCAATCTAATGCTTCGCCAGAGAGTATGCCCAAATGCAGTAGCTGCAACGGTAACCACCCAGCATACACGAGGAACTCCCAATGTAAATATTACGAAAGAATAAGTCATAATCTTAAATATAGATTAGGTAAAAATCAACTTCTTAGTTCCCAACAAAGAACATCTACGCTCACCAATGTGAGTACTTCCCATCCCAAAGGAACACCTCAAGCCTCTCATATGCTTCTGCAGTCGCTTGAAACACCTCACATCTGTTACCCATCTCCAGCACTCACAATAATAATAAAATAAATAGAAACCAATCAAATACCCAAAATCAAAATCTTTCAATACCTTTCTCCTCACCAATTAACCAAATCTTTCCCAGATCAGGGACTCAATAACAAATACAATATCAAACATTATACAACAATTTTTGTATTCTCTCGTTCCATTGATTACAAATCAGTTTCAACTATTCTTATGTATCAATGTTATGTATCAGTAACACTACCTGTTGATACATAACATTGAAAACATAAATGGTGGAAGGATATCACCTTAATCAACTCAATATTGTAAATTGGAATATCAACGAGAGACAATGTAAAAAATCCGAATCTCACATTTTCTCTCATGCCATCAAATTTCCATAGCGTGTATCATGGAATCACATCTTATCTCATCTCAAAGATTTCCCATCAGTAATTATATTACAAGACAGGAACGAAACTTCTCAATGTGGAGGTGTTACGATCATTAAGAAAAACGTAAAACATGAACTGACGCCACTACCCGAAACACCCAATTTTGAAACCATAGGTATCGCCATTCCATCTGTTGAAAACCCCGAATTAATCATAGTTGCAGCTTACAAACCACCTAATAAACCAATCCCTTCATGTAGATTAGCTGATTTATTTCGACAAATGTGCACAACATTCATATTTATGCCCCGACACAACCCACATACTTCCCCTTTAATATTAAATATTAACCAGATACCCTGGATACAACGTTACCAAATACATCTCATGAAATGTTTTCATGCTCCTGTCCGGAACTTCACTCAGACCATAACCCGGTTATAATATTCTTTTAGCCTCTAAATATTCTGCAGCAAAATTATTTTCCCCTCAGAAACTCAAAAGTTAACAGAGAAAAGTATCAAAATTGTAGATGGAAATCTCATCAATTTGAAGACTAAAAACAGCGGTGGAAATAGATACAACTGCTTTTCAGTTTTCCGACTTACTAATCACTGCGACTAGAAGTAGCTCAATTGACTCGCAGCCTTCCGTTTCTAAAAATTCATAATCCAAACTCCCTCAGGAAATGGTTATGAAGGAGAAAAATAAAATAAGGTGACTGTGGGCTCGATACAGAAACGCAGATTTAAAATCAAAATTAAATTCACTGCCTCGTGAGGTAAAATTTAAAATTCAAGAAAACAATCTAAATAACTATAGAAATTGGACAGAGTCACTCTCTCCTAAAGGCAATTCTATATGGAATCACCTAACGAATATAAAGTTCAACAGCCCCCCTATTAAGAACAGAGATATCGTAGTCTACAGCAAAAAAAGCGGAAGTACTCGCAAACTACTTTGAATCAACTTTCTCTCCAAATCTCATTGAAGATACCGAGACTTTACTCATAGCAAAAAATTATGTAAACAAACCAAATTTTGATATCCCTAGACCGATAAAGTACGTATCCCCCGCGGAAGTGTGTTATATCATAAAATCTCTCCCAAAAAACGAATCTTCTGGTCATGACAATATCACTCTGGAGATACTAGAACATAAATCTCGTAAGACTTTAGCGAATATAACATATATATATATATATATATATATATATATATATATATATATATATATATATAT
>NNCF01127852.1:95505-179804 GCA_002313205.1 Laupala kohalensis | reverse complement strand
TCTCCGTCAGTGCTCTGTCTACGTCATGGGTATTCAGATATAATGCTAATTGTAGGCCATGCTGCTTGTAAGCGGAGTCAAGCGAGTTCACTGCATTACTTTATACATACGAAGTTCGAACGATAAGCCATGACCACTAATTCTTTCCTAAGAAGCAGGGGACAGCCCGAAAAATCCAAGATGTGTGCTTCAAAGAGTGTGGCATGTACTTAAGAATGTGGCATGTACTTAACGCGTCTGAACATCTACAGAAACTAAAAATGGCCACCCTGCACACAAACATAGTGCTCTTTAGCCTGCCTCCACGCTTCAACGTTCCACAAATAAACCACGAAATTAACTTGGCAAACATCTCCCTAAAACATCACCTGGCAGACACAAAAATCACATTTTTTGATTTGCAACCACACCTGACTTGCAAGGACTTTACCCAGCACGATTTACACCTGAAACCGTCTGGGAAACAGCACTTCGGTTCTCTCCTAGCTTCACATCTGACCTCACATCATCCACCTCCTCCATTACCTCCTCCTGCACGTACCTCATCTCCTCCTCCACCTCCCTCTACTTCTACCTCATCTCCTCCACCTCCCTCTGCTCCTACCTCATCACCATTTCCTCTTCCTATCTCCACACCCATTTCTTCTCCTGTCCCCGTTCTTTCACCTACTGCTTCCTCATCTCCCACGTCAACATCTATTCCTCCTGTCGCCCCCATACACCGTTACAACTTGCGCTCAGGAGTACGATGTGGTACTCGAAGGTGACAATCGCGTTCAGGTGCTGTGTGCGAGCTTCATCCGGAACTAGAAGCTGTACCAATTTCAAATTCCTCTCCACAATCTAACGTCGATTCCATTTCTCGTGAGTCACAAACTCTTTGCGAAAATAAAATAATTATATTTCATCATAATGTCCAATCCCTTTCAAACAAATTGACAGACATTGAAATTCTGGTACACGAAAATCGATTCGATTTGCTATGCCTCACAGAGCATTGGCTTTCAACTAACAACATCAACGATACTGCTATTTCTAATTATTATTTAGCAAGTTCTTACTGTCGGCAAAATTTTAAAGGCAAAAATCCCCACGGAGGTACGTGTATCTACGTTCGTAATGATATTTTATCTTCTCCACTGACAGGCTACGAGAACTTCTGCGTAGATAGTGTGTTCGAAATTTCTGCAGTTGAACTGACCGACACCGGTATTGTTGTTTTGTGTATTTATAGACCTCCTCAATCAGATCTTGACATATTTTTTCGGAACTTCGAAAATGTTTTAGAACATATCGCACATAAATCTACTAAATCTATCGTTATATGTGGTGATTTCAATATCGATTTCTTGAGTACATCCGACTCTGCACATTCACCAGTTAATCGATTCAAGAATCTTATCGACTCCTTCAACCTTATTACTACGATAAATGACCCCACTCGCCTCTCCGGCTCATCTCAAACATTGCTAGATCAAATTATAGTCAACAATGGAATCTCGTATCTCTCTGAAGTGTTTATCGCCGGATACAGTGATCACCTTGCTCAAGTATTGACTATTAATAATACACTAAAACCGCTTAAAATCCTTTACAAATTTACAAGAGAGTTTAATGACATAAATAAATCCATATTCGTAAATTATTTGCGTGAAGAAACATGGAAAGATGTTTACAATTGCCAAAACACCGACGACAAATTCAATGTATTTATCTCAACATTCCTAAAACATTACAACTCTAGTTTTCCCATAAAACGCAAGTTAATTAACACAAAAAAATACAATAGATGGATCACCCTAGGGATAAGAATTTCTTCAAAAAACAAACGCCGTTTATATTATCTTTCAAAACGCTATAACCAGCCACCCGAATTCCATAATTATTTTCGTAAATATAAGACTATTCTCCGAAAAGTAGTCTATGCAGCTAAAGTTATGGAAAACGACAGGCATATACTAAAATCGAACAACCGGATGAAAGCCATGTGGAATATTGTTAACAATTACACGTCAACTTCTGAAAATCGCGAAGAAAATGTTTCTTTACTAAACGATGGCAAGATCGTGTCAAATCCTCAGGACATCGCAAGTTTGTTTAATTCTCACTTCTCAGAAGTTGGTAAAATAACGAACTCAATATATCCAAATCAATGTCCTCCAATTATTACCACCCACATACCCAATTCTATGTTCACTTCCGAAACTAACGCCAGTGAAGTCATGGGAATCATCAGCTCCTTAAAAAACAAATTTTCACGAGGCATAGATGATATACCTGAGTTTATTGTTAAATCTTCGTCCCACGCTATATTAAATCCACTCGTAAATATTTTTAATAGTTCTTTATCGGAAGGGGTGTTTCCCAATATATTTAAGAGAGCTAAAGTGAAACCTTTACACAAGAAAGGAAACAAACTTAATATTGGAAATTACCGACCAATATCTCTACTACCCACTTTCTCAAAAATCCTAGAAAAATTGTTCTATAAGCGTCTTCTAGATTTTTTATCAAAATATAACATTCTCTCTGACGATCAACACGGTTTTAGGAAATCCTTTTCCACTACAAGCGCCATATTTTCCTTCTTAAACGATGTTACCACATCTCTAGACAGTGGAGAAAATCCTCAGGGTGTTTTTCTTGACTTATCCAAAGCATTCGATGTCATCGATCACGGAATTCTCCTTACCAAATTGCATTCTTTAGGCATTCGTGGACTTCCACATCAATGGCTAACTTCTTATTTAAAAGATAGATATCAACAAGTAGAAATATCCTATACTAAAAATAAAATACTTGAGCGTTGTCTTTCAGAAACAAAGCCACTTACTTGCGGAGTACCCCAAGGATCAATTCTCGGCCCTATACTCTTTTTATTGTATGTGAACGACATGTCATCATCCACATCAGATTGCAAAATGGTTCTTTTTGCTGATGACACTAATTTACTATGTAAACACGCCAATGCTCAAAAAGTTTTGTCTAACCTTTCGACTTGGTTCCATGCAAATCGTCTCATTGTAAACACTGACAAAACAGTGTCTATGTCATTTCACAATAGTATCACAAAATCTTTACCCCAGGTTTCTCTTTCTTTAAACGGAACACAATTAAAAACTGTTACAAATACAAAATTCTTAGGTCTCCATATTCAAGACAACCTCAAATGGAATTGTCACATTGACAATCTTAATTCCCAATTAAGCAAATTGTGTTACGCATTCCGAATCTTAGTTAACGCAGTTAGTCCACGTATTTCCCGTTGCGTATATTTTGCAAACGTTTACTCCCATTTACGTTACGGCATTACCTTCTGGGGTAATTCCGGTCAGAGTATTCAAACTTTCAGAATTCAGAAGAGGATAGTTCGGATAATTTGTAAATCTCACCCCCGAAACTCTTGTAAACCTTTATTCAAGGAATTAAATATCTTAACACTTCCCTGCATTTATATTTATGAAACGGTCGTGTTTGTTAAGACCGAATTACTGAAGTGCCACCCTTGCTTTATACGAAACAGTCTCGTTCACGAACACTATACACGCAATAGTAGTAATATTCATCGCCCTAGAGTGTCAACCACTCTTTGCCAAAAGGGACCATACCATTCGGGAATCGTTCTATATAATTCCCTGCCCAAGAATATAAAAGATATTATGAAATTGAATATCTTCAAATCCGCGGTTAAAAACTACCTCCTGCACCAGTGCTTCTACACTGTAAAAGAATTTATTGATTTTAACAAAAGTTAAATTCGTCTTGTGCTTTATCACGCCATTGCTGTAGTACTTTTTAAACAACTTATAACAATTTCAAAAACTATTTTCTTGCATGATTGTGTTGTCTTATGGCTCATATTAATTTAGTTTTATGTGTACTCAACATTGGCACGTTTGTGTACATAAATTCTGTAGCCCCATCCTGGCCCGGGTTTTTCTCCGGTTTTCCTTCGGGTAGAGGCGGATTTATCATACAGGTTCTCTAGGCTTTGTCTAGGGGCGGGTCTATTGTAACAATAAATCGTGAATTTAGTGTTATTTCAATTTTTAAGCACTATACTCAGAATAATCTATAGTTCGATAATAACTTACATGTAATTTTTTGCTTAAAATTACAAACATATTGACATTCTATTAGTATTATAACTCGCAGCTAACTTTTTATCTTATCTAGGAATTTTTGCTGAATTTTTTGAATCCGCCTCTGCCTTAGGGCCCTTGATCGGAATTGATGGGATGGTCTCTTGCTTGCTTCCGGAGAGTAAATTAGTTTTTTTTTCCCTCCACGTGGTCATACGCATTTTGTACTGTTTTTTGACAATAAATTTATTATTATTAATTGTGCCAACAGATGATGTTCGCATACAATGATGCTGGTCTCAGACATAGACTTAAATACAAATACCCGTTTCAATAGGTTGTCCGTGATAACATGAGATACAAGATACTGAAAGTTGTCGACATATCGCTCGCACACTCGCTTGGAGGAGGGAAGGTGCGCAATGATTGCGCGGCAGTCAGCAGTCAGAGAGGGGAATAGAGTTCCCCACCTAAGCCGATATACGAGAGAGATAGAAACACCTCACATCGTTTTCTCCTTCGGACAACCGGTGCATAAGACTGTTGGGTCTATTTATATTGAAGTCTATGGTCTCAGCTTGCACTTAACTTCAGTCAGCCCCTCTGGTGGCTCAGGTGGTAGCGTTCTTGCTCCTCATCAAGTCATCCCAGGTTCAATTGCCGGTAAGGCAAGAAAAATTTGAAACTTTTTACAATAATGTCACAGTTCATATACCTGTGACTACTAAAAAGCGAACCCTCCTTCCTCTATCTACCTCCTGATAGTTTCAATAACTCTAACTATTGCTAAACACTTCTACTAACCCCTCCACGTGGATTGGTAAAGCCAGCTAACCGACCCACCTTCCAACAACAGCCTAACACGTACCTCCTTCTTCGTATCGCTCCATGTAGATATACTTCAATAGCACTAAGCTACATATCCCATTTACAAGTACTACAATGGAAAAAAAAAGTTCAGTTCGTGAATAACAGCGTTCGAGAATGAAGGTCCCAGAGCTAGAGCAACTCTCGTACATTGGAATTGTTGTTCACCGCGACAGAAACACACGACAATGTAACATAGAGTTACGAGAACAGGAGGTGTGCGTGCCATGCACTATGGAACAGTGGCGAGAGAAGTGGAGACAGGATAAGAGTTCAAACAGGGCAGAGTATCAACTGCCAGCCTGCCTCGCACAGAGCGTCCAGTGTCCATAGACAAAGACGTACGGATTATGGTGACCGAAAAGTGTTTAAGTGTGGACTGGCGATGGACAGTAGTATCGTTGCCAGAGCACCACCTGAAACAGTGCGTCGTATTTTACACATGAACCTACAGGTGTGGTAGAAGGACAAACCGCGTTGAATCGTCATCGCAGTCGATGAAACATAGGCTCGTGCCTACGAACCTGAACAATGATAGTAAGCACATGCCTGGGTTCTGTCTTTTTTCTCACCAGAGTCCTGAATTCATGCTCAGGCACCATTCGTAAGCACATTCCGCAAACATAAGTTATTTTTAACTCACAACTTCCGAATACCTACTCGTGGAGGAGTATTTGCAACGTCAACAGCCAGGTGAAAATTGCGACGGACTGGGACTCGAACCCAGGACCACCGGCTGTGGCCGCAGGTGTGCTATCCACTCCACCACCCGGGTTCGAGTCCCAGTCCGTCGCAATTTTCACCTGACTGTTAACGTTGCAAACAAGTTATTCTACCGACATTTGGAAATACCCTATCGAGTTAGATTTTGATTTTTTCAATTTTGATTGTTTTTGCTGGCATAGCACATTGATAAAAATGGATTAGGTCATTTAACATAATCAGATTCAATGTGCATGACGCAGATAATAATTTATTTACGACCGTTTCCTCATTGCTTTGTCATTTCATGTCCCATTCCTTTGTCATATTTTAAAATTCACGCCTGTCAACTTAAAGATGGTCTTACACGAGCGGTTGATGTGGTGGCAACCCTGTGTGTTCTCGCCGAAACCAATGTTTCAATATCATTGCTCAATAACCTCAATTGTTTTGTGTACACACGTTGGAACTATTGAAAACGGGAAGTGCTTCTTCATAAACCTCACTCTTTTGTGTGCTGCAAATTTCCCCATTTCCGTAGAATGACCCACATCTTACACTCCTCGTGCTGTCCCCGTTTATGAGAAAAAAATTGGAGATCTGATGGTGGTTCATTCCTCGTAATTATCATGAGATTTTCGTTACTAGTAGCTATTATTCATAAATCTAGAAAGTGACTTAAAAATTGAAACGATAATTAGATTTCTAAATGATTTGACTCGTATTATGTAATTCCTTTCCCCGAAAGAATCTTCATTCTCCACATTGACTTTTGCAGGAAATGCTGCGTGACCAACAGATTCCGTTTAGTCCTGTGGTGGACGGCTTAGTTCCCGGCGCATCCGCCTTCATTCCCGATCGCCCAGAGCGTATGGTGGCCACCGGGAACTTCAATCGCGTGCCTTACGTCGTCGGAGTCACGAGCGCCGAGATCCTCTTCTTCTTGGCCAGTGAGTGCTCTGCCATTTCTCAACGGAGGAGAATCAATGGTCGAATGAGGGGAAGTGAGGGGAGCAAACGCACGATGCCGTTTTTGTGTCACACTGACTCATTGACGTGTAAAGTACAACCGTTAGCGTCGCGCTTCGTAATGTTTACTAATGCAAATTCCGAACACACAACTTCATGATCTTGAGAATTCCATTGAAAAATATCTTCGTCATTTTAATATCACAGCTTTCATGGTGCAGAAGTATATATAATTACTTCGAAACACAAGTAAATAAAGTATGTAACATAGTATGTTCTTGAACTGCAACTATACAAATTAAAATGCATATTGAATATGAATGGAATCAAGGAGACTTTATACAGGAGTAGAAACTTACGGAGAGGGGGTATGAACGAAAAGACGTCGTCAGTTGGGAAGTGCTAACGGGTCATCAGCGCCGTCAGACGATTTAAATAATTTTAATTCACAATGATAAACGGACTGAAAAACTGACGGCGGATTATTTCCGGGAAGTATCTCCTGAATGTAATACGTCTCATCATAAAAATAAGTATAACGAATTGCATAAACCGCGCCTTTTCGTTGTAACGGCATAGGAACTTCTTATCTTGTCATTACGATCGCTTCTTAGAAGTTGTTTATCCTATCAAAGTTGGATACTCTTACATGTATGCTATTTATATTTATGTATAAAAGTTTGTGTTTTAAGAGTATTTTTAATATTACATACACACAACAACCAATATTAATTAATGGGACAAATAAATAAGCAAATGCTAATTCTGAAAATAAAATAAAATAATAAATAAAAAACCTTTTACAAAACAAGCCCCTGTTTAGTGTTGAACTAAAACGAATAACATAACTTTAAGTTTTTAGTAAGGTAATACTAGTATCAAATGCTAAGTACCTCCATACATATTTTACCTTAGTAGATCCTAATAAGAATTATCGCACTTACTATCTGTATCGCTGAATATGATTGTATATTTTATGATGAATTAATTGTCTTCAAAACGCTTGTTGCGTGAAATGTTCATAAAAGTAGAAACCAATTAATTTCATTGGACAGAGATAGGTTGGTAAGTAAGTACATATCAATGTATGTATTTTCTGTACGATTCGCGCGACAAGCTTTTTGAAAACATGTAATGCAACATAAAATATTAAATAATATTCAGCGATAATTTATGCAGAGGCTAAGACGATTTTTTGCTGCAGGTGCTCCGGTCAACACGCCCCAATACTTGGAGTCGGGCATCAAGAACATCACGGACCACTTCCGGGACCGTTTGAGACCCTTGCTGCCATTTGACTTGCCTCTCAATGCCACGGGCCTCGCTCGGGAAATATATCAGCCTCGCTCAAAGAGCGGAGAGGACATCCTGGAAGCTCTCGTAGAAGTGAGTTTGTCTATCTATGTAGATGTATGTATATTATATATATGTACACCCCCCGGTTGAATAGAATAGTTGTACTATGTATATACTATGAGCTCCGTTTAGTTCCCCTTTAAGGAAGTGTCGCTGTTAACACGAAATATATCAATTTATTGAGACGACACGACGAATAATCTATTATAGAAATTTTCGCTGAGTATCACATATTATTCAAATTTTTTTGAGGTTTGAAACATTTTTGTAAGTAAAACATTGATTTTGTATCAAAATTGTAACGAATGGTGAACCGTTTTACGTGAATGGAACCTGCCGTGCGAAATCGGGTGAGGTCGGCTAGTCCGAAGTAAAAGAGAACAATGAAAGTTTTCATTTTATTCCATACAAAATATAGACGCAGTTGCGAAAATAATCATTGTTTTGTACTGTATAATAATCAATATTCGCTAAAGAGACTATCCGAGAATCGTATAACTGACTAAATATTGCAAAGAAAAACCCGCGTGCCTAAATTTTATTTTGCGTTATTTACTTTTTTTTCCTTAACTGATTTAATATCATTTTTTCATTCGTTCGATAGATCACAATCATGACGTATAAAGTTTCCAAAATTGTATTGTCAATAGTACATTTTACTTTCGTGCTGCTTTAATTCTTTCAAATGAGATTTTCAAGTATACTCGTATTTCTCATATTTGGTTTTCTGGTATGAAATAAAAATATTTGGTGTTCTGGTATGGTTGAGGAGATAGTTTCTCTATATTTTTCCGTGAAAAGGTGAAAGAGGTCATTGATGTATATTGACCCACCTCACAAAATGGAAGTAGGAAATATATAAACAATTCTTTGAATTAAGATGTGAAAGCTTTACTTAAATTGTTCATTTCATAATATTGATGACTGAATTAAACCAATTCTAACGGAAATAATTAGGTATGATTCCTGTCTGTAGATGTCGAGAAGGAAAGAACAGTAAGTTCGGCGTGTGTGGTGTTGAATAGTTTGTGTCATACACGTAGTATACATAATGTTTTGTAATCGTGAAAAAATTCGAAAGCGAAATTTCGACGGAAATAACCGTTTTGGTTATTCCTGATTCTGAAAACGCGGTTTTTCGCATACGTCCGTCCGTCTGTACGCAGCGATTCTTAGTAAATGGATGAATATATATAATTCGTATTTACGGTAGAATTTACTTGTCCATGCATGTGCTATATTTTTTATTCTTTAAAACAAAGGGTACTTCACATTAAGCTCAAAGTACTCTTTCGAATATTTCTCAAAAACGGCTCCAAAGATTTTGCTTCAATTTTCTGTACGTAAGATGCAATTAGTATACATTACATCCGGTATTTCGCTTGAAAGTTTGGTATAGACGCAGTAAAATAATTTCCGTCTGCTACACTCCCACATTAGTTTACTGTTTCAAGAAGCTTCAATAATACTTAGCAGTGTAAATGGACCAAGCAGACGTAGAATACAATTTATGTAAACTGAAATGAAATATATAATAATTATAAAATACGTAGGAGGACAGCAAACACACTGAAGATACGAAAATTTATGTCTACAATGAAATTACATTTACATAAACATTTTTACATATTTTTTGTCACTCTATGCTGCAGATGGAGAAACGTGTATGAGAAAGTATGTGCAAAGGTTTTGCACCACTAGATTCTTCCCGCGCTTCTACGTTTAAGAATCCGTTTTTTCCTTTCATTATTTAACAGGCTTCCGGAGATTTCTTCTTCGTGTGGCCTGCCGTGGTTTCAGCACGACTTCATTCTGTGTTTGATCCTCGCCAATACCTCTATTACTTCGATTTCGACAGTGAGATGGATTTGCGGAAACCTTCCCTGATGGAGTCTCTACGCAGAATACCAGGTGCGTCAAGCTCTCTTTTACGAACATTTTTCAGATCATCTATCTCCACGGATCAGACAACGATTGTACAACCAAGAGAACATTTATTTTCAAAACAGCCGCTATAAACCACCTATGACCACGTAATATGCGGAATGGGGCAATGACCTAATTTACTCTCCCGTAGCATGCAAGGGACCTCCCCATGAATTTCAATCAGTGGCGGATTTATTCTTTATAAAAGAAATTATTTAACAAATACGCACTGTCACCAATTTATTATCCCCAAATAAATTTTAACTATTCCAAACTTATCATCCCGAAAAGACGCTTCAAAACAAGTCTGCTTCTAGTGAGAAATCAGTAAAAATTGTGCGAATGAAAATGAATCTATGTGATCCATACAATTTTTTCGTCAATAATTTGCTTCACTAATTCTGGAAGACCGGAACTTCACTTGGCGTTGCTTTTTTGTGTATTTGCTCACGTGGGCAAGTGAAATGAGCTATTTGTCTGTATTCGATGTATTTGCTCTACTGTGGCAAATACGCAAACACCCGTGTCCGTCCTCTTATCGGTTTTTAGTTGCACGTCACAGGACTCAAATAAGGCAAATATTTGCGTGAACCGTCCACACTTGGTTTGCGTGTTTCGCTCAATACAGCGCGCGTGATCTATATTTGTTGATATTCTGGTTCTTTAACCTACACTTTTGACTTCTCTTATTCTACAATTTCTTTAATAAGAGCTGGAACATTTATATAAGTTGGGAAACGAAACACTATAAACATTTCTTGAATTATACATCCCGTCCATCATTGGTATAAGAAAACATATTTGGCATTATTGAGTTATCTGCGTGTTTGGATGACGTGATGATAGCAAGTTTGGGATATTTGTGATTAAGTCAAATATTTTGCCAAATACAGCGAATACGCTGCATAAATACCGCAACGCCAAGTGAAGTGCAAGCATTACAACTTTCTACAAAATAAGTATGATTTAATTTCGCTGCATTAAATCATTAAATTGTGCAATTATTATGTTGTGTACTACATCGATAAATTAAGTTGTGACGACCAGTGATTTACAAAATAAAATTTAATTAAAGTGTGGAAACATACGACTTACACAATATACGCA
The DNA here is from genome assembly GCA_002313205.1 of Laupala kohalensis. Lineage (NCBI taxonomy): Eukaryota > Metazoa > Arthropoda > Insecta > Orthoptera > Trigonidiidae > Laupala > Laupala kohalensis. The sequence continues at coordinate 168,795 of NNCF01127852.1, read as the reverse complement.
TAAAAGTACTCAAACTTACAAATTTGTTTTTGAAATCTTAATTTTCATAAGGATTGAAGTCCATATTAATCTATGAGTATGTTGCTAAAACTTCTATTGTAAAATAACTTACAATTTGGTGAATTTTATTGGTATTTTATTGTAAACTTTTTAGTGGATCTTAACGTATAAGTGTCATAAAAATATTTATTCTTATTTTCATAACGCGAACTCTTCACGTGGAGCTAGATAAGCGGTATTTTAGTCTCACTCCCAATTTCTTCATTCATAGCATAATATGAAAACATTTAATAGATCACACTGAACCTTTAACTAAAGGTTTCAACAACTAGTTGTACAATGCAATCCAGATATCCAGACCAATGAATCTCGTTCTTGTTGAGAAAGTGAGTGGCTCATGAGTCAATGTGCCCTAGGAGTCCCTCACGGAGGAGACCTGTTCCACATGTTCAACACCGAGGAAGGCGTGAAACAGTTGACGAATACATCTTTGGAAATGCTAACTCTACGTTCGTACGTGCAGCTGGTGCTCAACCTCGCCATAACAGGGTGAGTAATTTTTCTCTTATTTATTCTCGTTCATGTACACCCTGTTTTTTTTTAAATTTTGAGCAGCTCACCTCACAATAAAAGCAGGGCGGAGGTGTAAGTTTCCAAAGAACATTTACTGAAGGGGATTTGGCTCATTACAATTCTGAAATAAATGCTACTGTGTTACATTAAATACTGAAAAAATACATTATTTTCAGTGATATATTCCCCCATAGTACGACTTCGGTAATTTCCTCTTATTTCTCTGGGCGTATTTACCAAACGCTTTCCGTTGATTTCACGACAATAATGTAACCTGATTTTCCTGTCGTCAATTCTCTTCATTTATTCAAAAAAGTGTTTTTGACGTAACTCGCGTATTTATTTAGGAAACCCACGCCACAACCAGTCGGCAATGTCTCGTGGCCCACGTATGACAGCGATAAAGATGGAGCCTACCTCAACTTCGGAGATGATTATTTGAGTATCAGGACCGGTCTGCGTGCAAAGCAGATGGCAGTCTGGGACTTGCTTTATATGTTCCTCATTCGAAACAGGTATGTGAATCATTTTTCACTATTTCTGTGGACTTATTTCATATAATAATAGCATAGACAACCTGGATGTAACAGGGGGCGAGCGAATCAATAGATCCAAACTTTTGAAGAAGGGTAGTTAAATGGATCCCAAAGTCGAATTTCTAAGGATATGACACAGAAGGAAAAGTTTTTTAGCTTGCTATAGACGTTTTTCTACATGGAGCGGGAAGGTAGGGTGTTAGAAAGAGAGAAGCGTAGAAAGTGTGATGAGCCGCTTAGCCGGGGACCCGCAACTCGGCTCACTAGTCAGATAAAGTTTATGTGGGAATCAGTTACCACAGAACGTCAATGGAAGAGAGTTTTGTCTCTTTGGGGAGTGGTTCATAAGATTACGATATTTTTCAAAGAACGGATTTTTGCTCGGATTTGGAATAGCGTCATTTATGTTTTCAAGCGAGTTTATGGATGAATTCCGAAATGGACGTAATTTTGATTTTCTTTTCTAATACTGTTGAAAAATATTCCTCGCTCGGATGCGTGATACTGTTGAAAAATATTCCTCTTCACGTGCGAGTTAGTTGCGGAGGGAAGCAGCCATCGTTCGGGAAGCATAAACGTCTGCACTCCGAACGCATGCCTTGTATACATGGGCTTTGACCGTGCCGGAGATCTTCCTGGACCGGAAGATCGGATAGAGGTTGCGGATGCGGTGGGGGCTGACTGGTGGCAGTGTTTTTTGAAAATTAATTTTCGATGGAAGGTGACGCCGAGATATTTTACGGATTCTTGACACAGAATATCATTTCCTAGAATGGTTTCGTCGTTATGGTGGGGCTTATTGAGAATTAGAAAAGAAACATTTGGTGGGATTTAACGTGAGTCCGTTAAAGTAGCAGTCGATGAATTCCAACGGCCGGGCGAAACTGGTCGGAGGGCCCAAAAAGAAGTCTGCGTTATCAATGGGAGAGCTAATGGATCCCACAGCTCTCACTAGTCTACATAAGTCCTAGGACTCAAGGAGATATTTTATGACATTCCGAACCAAGTGAAGAATCTGAGGTATCAGAAATTGTGGGTCTAAGAGAACTATGATTCTTGTTGCTATACTGCTAAACAATATTGTACTTCTTTGTATTTGAATCATTTGTTTTCCTTATAAATCAATGGGTACAAGTGGCACTTGTATATTTGGGTATCCAAGCAAAATCTGGATTTACCAGGGACGGCTTTTAGTTTTTGGACGCTTCGGCAACCCTATAATCTCACCACCCTCCCCGTGACAAAACCAAAATGCGCCTTGACGTCCCTGATATATTTCACATACTCACCATATCGTTCCCTTGTTACCATTTGTTTGAGCATTAACTCACTCCTAAAAGTTACCCATACAGAAAACTGCGTTTGTTGCAATTGCACTCTTGATGTATTGGTGGCCCTGGAAACCCGATGTAAATTAGGGCACCGTAATCATGCTTCAGGCACAGTAGTGTCCAACATCTGGAATCCTTCGTCTCTACTGAGCAATGTACTATAGAAGAAATGCTTTAACCTCACTTTTTCCTGCTTGCTTTAATGCCAGTCCATAGCACAAATAAATAGAAACATGGCCAGTGGCAATTATTCCAGAACCTTTGAAGCCGTAGAGAAGCTCTGAAACAGAAGTCGTAGATCATAAATAATTTTTTCTATACATCACGGTGATTTTGTACGTTGGGATAACTGTACATGAGGTTGTGTTCAATAAGTATACTCGTTTTAAGATTATCTGATAATATAAACAGCAATTTGCTATTTTTTATGTTTTATTTGTAAATTGTGTGAAAGCGTTCAGTATTTTTTTCCGATTCAGGGTACCCCCGGGTAGTTCTGCTGGTGTCCTAAAATGGAACGTCGAAGTTAAACAGATGCAGATGATCTGCAAAATACCAGTGTGACTGCAATGTGACATATACCAGATACGAGTCCATAATTTACGGCGTTACTGAGTTGATAAAGAAATCCCGATATCGGTCAAGTCTAAATTCAGCCCTCATGGAAGAAAGACAACACTAGCACTCCTTGGGGGAGCGGTGGGGGGTCGAAATGGAATTATGAGAAAAAATTATTTAAAACATGAAAAATGAAGCATCGCATCCATTATTTTAAGGTTATGAGATTTTTAAACCGCCAATGCCGATAAGTTCAAGTTGAGATCATATATAGGCACGGTCTCCTTTAAGGGGCGGGTTAGAAGGACCAGGCGAATCGAAAATGCCCACTAAGAAAGGACTTTACGAAAACTCACCCCTACGGAAGTGAAATGAGAAGTTGATGTTTTCTATAAACTTTTTCCCAATTACATCCGTAAAAATAAGGGACAGAGGATACATTCTCACCGGATATCGATGGGAATAAGAGAAAGAAAATTGCAGTCATAATACAAAATTCATGTGAGCAAAGCCGCGGAGACTCAGCTAGTAGTCACGTATTTTATTTAATTGAAATTATACATTCTTGGAATATCGCTCTTCATTTTATATTGGGAAAGAGAAAATATAATCTAATGCGTGTTCGCTTCGAACAATTATACCGAACATGAATAATGAACAATTATATGGACAATAAATAATTGCGCAAAACTTCAAACGTTGACGGGAGTGGAGTCGCAGGAACTCTGCAACTTTTCTAGTAATATTACCGTCCATAATGTAATCAAATTAAACGAATAATTAAAAACTTACAACCTTTTATGGACGAATAATATTTTTATTTTTTGTCTCCTGTCGACGGCGTAAATCCGCGTCGTGACGAGATGTAATAACGACAGGCAGAGAATAGTAGCCAGTGTCGGACTGGGGGCAGAGATGAGTTTTCTTCGGGTTCAACACCCCCTATGTAACTATGTGGACAAATATATCAATATTTAATGTTTTTCAATCATAATATCAATGGAGGATTCAGCATTTTATTATAGGAGGAGCTCGCCGGGAGGTCAGGGGTATGGAAAAAGTGAAAAGAACCCATCCCTGCCCCCAGTCCGACTCTGGCTAGTATACTCGTATGGTTGTTGACTTATTGTGACTCGTATGATGAAAGAGTAAATTACTTTGTTAAGGATTATTGATTAAACATCGAAACGTCGTGAGCTCTTCACAAAAAATAAAAACATTTTTCATCTATAAAAGATCCTAAGTTTTTAATTATTTATTCTGCTAGTTTTCTATAATTTTTTTCGACTTTTTGATATTTACCCCTACTGTCCTATTTATACTAATAATTACACAATACTGTTATATATGTTCAACTATTAATTTAAAAATTTTGCGATTTTTATTCTCTTACTAATTACATTACACAAATTTTGTATTCAAATTTTTTTAGACAAAAAACCTCTATAATTTATAGTTTTTTTATTTGAAAATATTGTTATTATGTTTTCTTTATTTTTTAAGGGGCAATATATTTTCTTCAGCGCCTGGGGCTTCAGAGGACCTTAGTCCGCTTCTGTCGAAACGTCGGGACGAGTTGTAATAACGACAAGCAGATGAATATGGCGATGTAAATAATAACTATGTGGACAAATATTAGCAATATTAAATGTTTTTTAATCATAATATCAATGGTGGATTCAGCATTTTATTTTAGGAGGAGCTCGCCGGGAGGTCAGGGGTATGGAAAAATTGGTGCAAAATGTTGCGATTCTAAGGCAATTTACGATTTTGTGAGAATAAAATTATACCAACCAATGCAAATAATAGGCTTACGTACCAAACAATTTATTTTCAATTTAACAAAAAAAATCTTTCTCGGGCTTGTTTCGGGAGAGGGGGTCTTGAACCCGAAAGAAACCCATCCCTGCCCCCAGTCCGACACTGGCTAGAACACTCGTATGGTTGTTGACTTATTGTGTCTCGGGTGATGAAAGGGTAAATTAGTTTGTTAAGGATTAGTGATAAAACATCGTAAAAAGCAAGAAGGTCACTCTTTGAATAAAGGTATACTCTCCTTTTTGAAATGACTGAAATAATACATGTTGTCATGATTGGTGTCTCGCCTGAAGATTGGTACAGAATCAGCGAAATGATGTGCGTTAACGTAACACTGCGGTCCCATAAGAGTCATTCAGAAAGAGTCAAGTATGAAGAGGTAAACAAATAGATTGATCGCTTTGAGTAAAATGCATCAAAATGAGAAATATAATTTGGCGTAACGAAAGTAAGATTACTGAATTATTAAGTTCTTTCTATTTTATTACGCCGCAAACGTTACTTGGAAATAATTTCTTTTACTTGTCCTCCGCGTGGTCGTACGCAGTTTGTTACTGCTTTTTTGACAATAAATTTATTTTAAAATTGGGGATGCGTCAGTTAAGCAGTCATTATTTATTTTCTTAAGATAATTATTCACTTTGTCATTATCAGTACTTATTCTCTCTGTGCGCAGCATTTCAATCGAAACTTGTATGAATAATTTTTTCAGTTAGTCCCATATGCTTGCTACACGACAAAGGTATTTTCATGATAATGACTCGGTATTGCGAGAAATTACAACTAAGTAAGGATCTTACAAATGTTACGTACATGGCACAGCGAGTCGAGATCTCCGAAACATAAAACGGTGAATGACTTATAGGTTTTCGTCCACGTTTTAAGCTTCGCAAAATATTCCGGAGGATGTAAATCATTAATTCGTCAATATTTTATTACCCTTGCCTAGTGAATTTTCACTAACCTGTCTTTTACGGTCTATAGAAAAGTTCAAATTTTATAATGAAGGGTCTGATAAACTTCTTCGCGAGTTGTTAGTAATCGATCTTATGTTACCATTATCTGAGTTATTGGAAACTCTCTTCTGAACTGTGGAATGTGGTCTGTTTTCAGATTGTGAACCGTTACGATCGGGGAGGAGAAAATTTCATCTGCCAGTGGTATTACCAATCGAAAAAGAAAATGAAGTGTACTTCTGTTCATTTCGTGTACATCGTAGAATCTGATTGCTTCAAGTTCGGAAGATCTTTGATAATTAGCAACTTGAATTGATCTGATGAACGTTGTTTGACCATAATTATATGACACCTAATGATCTGCAAAGGATGTTTTCATAACGTTGTTTTTTGTTAATATAATGTACTGGCACAGAAAGAGCCCTTTTTAGTATATACCAGTGAGAACCCACTTGAATGTGACCAATTCTTTTGTTCCTTCTGAGAGAAAAGATTATTTTAATTGTACACAAGACAATAGTGTTATATGAATCTTAATTTTTACACATGTTGTTATTCAAGTTGGTTGAATTCTTATTTTTTTCATTTGTCATGATTTCAAGACGATCTCTGGCTTCCATGTTTGTGGATAAATTTTTTTATGAATGTTTTGTGGATTAAATACCCATTTTGCATAAAAGAAATATCTTCTGTCAGTTGAGGGTTCCAAAAATTGTTAATATATTCCTAAATAAAGACATCAAAACTAAAACAAATAATTTTTTTCTTTTATAATTTCATACTTGGCGATTCATCTCCTTGGTGCTTTTTTTATGTAGGAGTAGTGCTGAAATCCAAACAAATTTCTTTATAATAACATTGAATTTCTTTTGTGTAATAAAATGTACCTTGAGTAACCTCAAAAATAAACAAATTTTCCATATAAGTTCTTTTCTGTTTGAAGAATTTATTCTTCAAACAGTCTCTACTACTTCTTTCTCCCTATCTCTATTAATGCTCCTCCTTTATAGCACATCAGAATCGAACAAACCTACAATCAAAATGTACCTTCCATTAACATGTAGAGTATTTTGCTGTTTTCAAACAGTCCTCTTTCTAAAGAAGAGTAATTCTCAACTCGGTACATAAAGCACATGTAGGAAAAGCTGAGAAGGTTATTACCTGAATAAAATTTAAAGCAGAGGTAATTTTTTCAATTAATTCTGATTAACGTGACTCGTGTAATCGAATAGTATTAGATCATTGCACATTTTACACAATTCCATGTATTTTGTGTTGAGGAGAAGTTATAACATTGAAGAAACACAATGAAATCAGGAGCTATACATTGCAGGTACTTTTTGTTGTTCATGATTACTCTCATAAAATTATGCTTATGGCTCTTCAGACAATAGTTGCCCCAGAGCCCCTAATGTCTCTTCTCACAAAACAATACAGTTTGCAGAGTGGAGAAACAAAACTACATTAAAATTTACTTCTAAAATCTTCATTAACTCTTGCTAACCAAACAAATTCTCATTGCTTGGCTTTTAACGTGTAAGATCCCATCATATATCCATTTGAGCATGTATGATAAATTTTGTAAGTTTTCCAGCCCTGTTGTATGGAAAAAATTAAAAGGAAGTCTTCGAAAATTGACTACCCCTATAACTTAGCTCTCCTACAGTGTGCATGTATGGCCCTGCAGTATTTTTTACTACCCAGTTTTTACTGTAGCTTTCTTTTTAACAAAAACTGGTAATTTTTTATGTCAAAGAAATTAATGTAAGTGCACTGAAATGTCGCAGAAATCAAATTAATATGTTCTTTCATATACCAATGTTTAGTTAAAAATTGACTATTACAAATTTTGTTTTATCAATTAAAATTTTCAGTCACTCCAAGGGGAAAAAAATTAGTATTCCTGTGACTAAGGTTAGCTTATAGCTTTGTAAACTACCTTAAATTGGTGAATGAAAATATTGATTTACTAGAATTAATAAATAATGGAAATACATAAATTGACTTTCCTCTAACCTCATTGCAATCAGAAACCATTGATAAACCTCAAGACTTTTGTCTTGCATGTAATATGTTCAATTGTTCTATAAGTGATATTTTCTACATTTCTATTTTTTCATTAGAGCCACAGTCAGATTCTTTATTATGTTGCCCAGATATCTATATGACTAGGTAATTTCTCTTCAAGTTAAATTGTTATGAATCTTCTTACACGGTAAATTATGATTTTTTTTAATACACCAATGATGTTATATTTATCTTCATCGGGACTTACAGTGAGACCTGGAAAAGACCACCCACACACTCCTGCCTAGATATCCTACTGCTCAATCCAAGATATTTTGGTTCTCCAGATGAGAACACTGGGAAGATTCAGAGAGGACTTTTGGGCTTAAATCTCCCCCAAAATGAGTTGAAACTTAACTCCGTTTCCCTTGTCTGAAGGAGCCAAAGGTGACAATGATATAATGCCTCTTTTTGATATGGCAGGGGACTTACAAGGGTGCCGGATGCCCTTCCAGACGCACCGTCCCCGAGGTGGGTGATGAATGAATGACAAGAGGGTGAATGATGATGTTGTGGAATGATAGGCAGGGGAAACAGGAGTGCCCCAAGAAAACCTGCTGAGAACCCTGCTTTGTCAACCACAATGAATTCTATTTGGATCAGACAGGGTTTGAACCAGCATCACCAGAGGTAGAAGGCAGGTATTATAGGCCCTATGCCGTGGTTACCTCTTCTCCAAAATGAGTGAAAAAAATCAAATTTTCTCATATTTTGTAAAAAGAAATTACTTGTCACCCAACAACTTTTATTAATTGGGTTTTTAAAAGTATTCTTTAAAAAAAAAAGAAAAGTAAATTGCTTTAAAATTGCATTGTTTTGCATCAAACTTTCAACTTCCAGATCACTCAATGTCTCAGAAAACTTGCAGAGAACATGTGCAGCTTTCTATTGGTTAAGATTTTGTTTAATTTGTATGTTTTCTTTTGCCCCTAATTTATAATAAAGTATAATTTTTAAATTTTGCTAATATGTGAACCAGGAAGAAATGATCAAACTATGGCAGCTAATTATGTATTCAAAAATATTTATTTAAGATCTTAAGTGACAGGAAGTATAGTATTCATGACAATTATGTATTCTTTAATTGTGTGATCACAGAAATGTTGTGCTAATCATAAGACTACTTCAAATTCTGTTTGATTGCACTTTCTTCCTGCTAATTGTGGAATTGTTCCCAATTTTGTGTAAATATTTTGAAAGACAGTACTTGATTATTCAAAATATTTTTTGAAATATTTCCTATATATCAAACAATTTGTTACTTAGGAAAAATGTTTTTCTCAGTCTTTGGAACTTTGATTTTAGGTAATTGAGCTATGAAACATACCTATCTGTGACTTGGTCAGCTCTGTACTTTTTCAGTTTTGACTCTTATGACTGCATATTTATAAAAAACAATAATATTAAATTGCAAATTATGATTCTGTATTTTAAAATATTCAAACAAATAAGTAGAAGTAATTTTTTCTCATTCATTGTAAAAAATGTTTGATGTCTTGTTCTACTTGTTACCTTTTTTAATGATAAGTTTTTCATAATATTGATTGAATATAAACACAATATAGTTTTTTTTAACATCAATTTGTAAAGAGGTTTATAAGGAGAGAAAATCTTCAATTCCCTCAAATGTATTGAAATTTCTTGCAATTAGTAAAGAGCACAAAAACAATTCTCTGTCTCAATAGTGTGGAGAAACAGCAAAGGAGAAGGGAATGTAGGATATAGAAAAATCCACTCAGTATTGTCAAGCTGTCAGCAATATGGAACCATTGAGAAATCTTCAAAAGAATAATGAAATGTTCCCAAACTTCCCTAGTTTGACCTGTCCATGAAGCTGACAAACATGACTGCCCACAACTTAACCAAACAACTTCAGTCAATTTACCTTGTAGTCACAAACATGTTTTGGTGAGACATTACACCTATCTTCAGGGAAACATGACTAAGGCATGTCATATTTGGCTGAAAACGGGAGTATGGTTTCCCGGAAACATTTTGTAACCAAGAAGTAAACTGTCTGAATTTGTGAAGTAAAAACATGATAAATCTAATTTATTCTTTAAAAATACATAATATATAAGAAAATTGTTTGATGAATTTCAATATTGATTGGACTGTCCTAGTTATAACTTTCATTCTAATAGGACAGAACCTTAATCTTAGTGCTTGAGACAGAAACCCAACTATTAATTTGTGCACCCAAGATATAAAAATTTTCTAAGTATTTCGTGATTTATTTTTGATTTTACAGTATAGAATGAACAGAATTCAAAAGTTAAGATAAACTAGGGAGATGATATTTAATTAAATAATATATTAAACAAGTTTTACACAGTCACTATCTTTAATGGATCACCAATCAAAAGTGGCTAATTGAGTGATCTTTTCATTTACAAAATATCCTAAAAAAGGACAATGCAATCACATTTTTCAAGGTCAATTTCAATGAGTATTTCATGTCTCTTGCAGTCAATCCAGTGTTCCACAGAGTTCTTCGTTGGAAAACCACTCCCTCTGCAATATACAGTAATTTCATTATCACAGACTCTACTTAAATCATAGGTGTCATTTACTTAAAACTGATCAGTAAAATAAAATTTAAAAACTGTTATCAATAAATCATACTTTTGTCATGAGAAATGTCAAAAATAAATTTGTTTAAAACAATAACTTATAATATTCTTATAACTGTCAAAATTGTGAGAGAGAGAAAAGGAAAATTATAGTCTAGGCATATTCTACAATTATTTTTTTCATTTTTTAATGGTCACTACATTTATATATTTTAAATTAGTATATTGAAGATGAAAATTATTTTTTGAGAGGAATGTTTTAAGATGCTGGTGTAGTCAGTATCTTTTTATAGAATAGTAATACTCTTTATTTTCTGGTACACCAACACCACCTGGAAAATTTGTGGTAGTCTGTGTTACAATGATGATATTATCTTCTTTGTTGGTCTTGCAATTGTTTATACTCTATTATAACATAACGATAGTGAATAAATGTATATTATCCAAAAATTGAATAATTCAAATAATCATATATGAAAGCCAAATGTTCAGAATGATTGTCCACCTGTTCCTTGTATTGTTTATGTATACTGTAGGGGTAGTGAACTTACATAAAGATATGTATGATGCAGTATTATCTTAAAAAAAAAAGTTAAAAACTAACACATCCTGGCCCGGGTTTTTCTCCGTTTTTCCTTCGGGTAGAGGCGGATTTCTTATACAGGTTCTCTAGGCTTTGTCTCGGGGCGTTTTATTGTAACAATAAATCGTGAATTTAGTGTTTTTTCAACTCTTATGATTTTTAAACACTATACTCAGAATAATCTATAGTTCGATAATAACTTGTACATGTAAATTTACAAACATATTTGCGTTAAATTACAAACATATTGACATTATATATGTATTATAACTCGCAGCTAACTTTTTATCTTATCTAGGAACTTTTGCTGAAATTTTTGAATCCGCCTCTGCCTTAGGGCCCTTGATCGGAATTGATGGGATGGTCCCTTGCTTGCTTCCGGAGAGTAAATTAGTTTATTGTCCTCCACGTGGTCATATGCAGTTTGTACTGTTTTTTGACAATAAATTTATTATTATTAACACTGACATATTCTCATTTTTATTGCAGTACATATAAAGTAGTATTTTAACTTAATAAATAAACAATATATTGAATATTCAAGATCTCTTGTAGGGCATTTACATTCCAGAGACAAGAGACCACCAGATTTCTGGCAAAACAAATGTTTATCACTCCTGCACAAGTAGATAACAAATGAGATATATTCTTTTAATAAATATGCCCAAATCTGTAGCATGAGCAAATTGTGATCTATCTTATTAATATACAAAAGTGTACAAGAAATGGGGTTTGATCTTTTCATTAAGAAAACTTGTATATTTTTATTATAATTCAAACATTTTTAAAAGGATTATGAAATATACCTTTAAAGAGTTCATAAATTAAACTTATAATAAAATATATTAGTTTTAGAATGTCATATCTAAACATAGATCATCAAAGGCAAACAATTACTGATACACAAATCATGCAGATTATTTTGGCAATTTAAATAACGAAGTATTTGGTCAAAAGGTATAAGTATTTCTGCTTTCACTATGAAGTTTATTCCTCAAACAATTTTAATGTCCTGGAAAGCTAAAGATAAAATAAGATTTTGGAACAACATGGAAAACCCATTCATATGCCTGAAGGAAAAGTATTTTATGTGCAGAAAACTTATCTCTAAATTTAATTATAATTAAGAAATTAATACTGAAGATTATACATACACTCAAAAAATAGTCAGTTGCTGCTATGTCTATTAGGTTCTTGAATTCACCAGGATTATTTAGCTCATTAGAGTGGACAATTACTTTGCAATCTGAAAAATAATTTTGTGAATTTAAATTTTTTTAGCATTTAAATTTTTTAAATCTCAAGCCTATTTGAAATTTCTAACACATTTTCTTAAATAGGAAAAATGAGAAGTTTTGTGAGGCAAATTAAAGCTGTCAAAATTCCTGAAAAAATATAAATTGATTGAAGTAGAAATTACACTCCCTCCTCAAAATCATAGATTAAATGGTGCTGCAAAAAGAAAGAATAAAATATTTAAAATTAATTACAAATAATTATGTGAGACACTACCACTGTTGGAAGTTATTGGATGGAAGAAAGGAACAAGTTTCATCCTGAATGTTGAATACATTCATTGGTAGGGACATAAAAAATTGCACTGATTTTTAACCAAATTAGCATCTAATTTTTATAATATTAGCATCTATTATTTTGAAATAAGCATTTTTTTTCTCTTGCTTCTATAGACCTAGAATTTTATTACATTTAAGAGTGTATGTTTTAGTAAGATACATGAGTATGTTTTAAACCCATAAGTTCATTTAAACATTTACAACCATTTAATAACAAATGAATCTAACTCCTTAATGATGATTTTTTAAAACATGAAAATAATTATTAATTTGAAAGCTAATGAAACTTGCAAGTGACACAACAAAAAACAATATTTTAAATGCTTGTTTTTGTATCGTACTTTCTTTTAGGTAGCTTATCAACATGACATATTAACAAAAAAATTAAACTTTGTTCTTTTTTAAGTTTGTCCTTTTATCCCAACAGACATACATTGAGAAAAATACCTCTCACTTCCCAAACTATTGAAAAGCAAAGTGAGTTAACAAGAATCAATGCTTACACTTGACCAAAAGCATGTTATGTCACAAATATCACTATGTGAGTGCAAAATGTGTCCAATCACCTCTTGTCTGAGGACGAAACAATGGGGAAATGAAACACTACAGTGCTCTCCTGATATGCATACATATTTATATTTCAAGTGAAAAAGGGCAATTCTGTGCCTTCAGTGCATCTGACCTATATGAATATTTGTGTTTTCACCATTTTAAATGCCTTCATCACCAATTTCGACTAGTTTTTATCATTTAATGCCCCTTTTGCTTTAAAGAAAAAGAATTATTAACTAATTTTGCAGATATTTTGTTTTCTCGAATTTTCATGAAAAATTTGCCTTTATCACAACTCTCATGGGTTCTCTGGTAATTGCTTCAAAATCACTTTGAAATTTCTTCAAAATGCATGAAATGAGTGACTATAATATGGCTTGTTTGAAATAAATTTTTCAATTTGAATAATGTAATAAATAACGTTGAAGGAAAGGCTTCAAAATAATAAATAGTTATTTTAGCTGTTTACATTAAGGGGGATAAAGGATAACTGAGGGCTAGCTAGATAAAATGGTATGCAGATTTTAACGAGACATGGCACATTCAAGTCATCATAAGTAGTCCTTTCAGCATAAGTTGTGATGCTGCAACAAAACTAGAAGAACAAATCACAATTTGTTAATGTTTCCAAGAAAGACACAAAATCATTTTGATTCATTTTGAAGTTCGTTTGTTGCACATTAATTTTAAAAATATTCTGGTGGGTCAAAGTATCAAAACTGAAAAAAATAATTTTTATTTATTTATTCATTTTTGTAAATTTTACCCTCTACTTATGGATGCAGGTCATTCAAACTGCAACACATAAGTGAAAGTAACTTTCTTAAACTTATTACTTCTCAAATTATTCATTCTTGTTGATACCAACCGTTGTGACAAGTTGATACCACATGCGTCCTTTTTCATGTACATATCTCTCTGGGAAATATTCTACATGGAGTAGAAATTCATAAAAGAAAAATGTTCTGTGTAATGTTCAAGTCAAAAGTATTCTAGCATTCATTTCATTGAAGAAAAATTGAATCAATTGCAGGAACATTTTTAAAAATTTATGTTGTGGAAGTGCACTTTTTGCCCTAGTGGTGCTTGAGAGTTGACTTTTGAGTCAAAATTTTTGCCAAAATGGTTCCTTATAGTAACTAATTGAATGAGCCTTGTCTTGTGAAAATCAGAGTTAAGGCCCTTACAATCTTATCCAGCTGGATAGACCCTGTGTGAAAATTTACTACAGTTATATAATTTCATTGACATCTAGAATGTAAGCTTTTTGAGATTTCAATCTAATATTCATATTCTTACCTGGACTTGTTCTGTTATCATCCTTTGACCTACTAGTTTCAGAAGAACCATCGTTGCTGGAAGAAGAGGTAGTCGTAGTTTGCAGGATATCAAGAAAATTGTTGTTTGTTGTCCCAATTGACACAAAGTTGTCCATATTCATTTGCAAAGAATATTGTGCAGATGACAGAAGCGGATCTTGAGTGGAATTTTTAGTTGAGGCAGTTCTCTTCACAATTACAGAAGATGGGGCTGATGAGGTTACGTAATCAAGAATACCATAGGTAGCATTATTCAGTGTGTTAAATAGTTGTGTATTAGGTCCTAGGAACTTCTCCCAATCAAAATCTTCCAAGTGTTTCAAGTCCACGGTGTTATGGCTGGAAATCATAAGAGATTCCTGAAACATATTAAATTATTTTCTTACACATTCATAATTAGGAGTTAATTCACACTGCAAATTAAAAGAAACAAAATTTTCATTAATTTATATTTTACTTTTGTTGTTTTTAAATGTCAGTGTGTAATAAGTCAGGAATACAGTATTCCTTTCACAATCCTAATAAGATAATTGAAATACTTAGTGCTCAACAAGTTTGACTGTGGGTTGTACAATTTCTAACTGTACACAACCTTGGCATGGTTGTATACATTATCTCTGTAGTCCCATCCTGGCCTGGGTTTTTCTCAGGGGCATAAGTGGATTTTCCAAAGATGGGAATGTCATTTAATACTTTTATTATTATTAATCTCGAATTATTACTGCACATAATATCTACAAATCATTTTGGAATAATTAATGGATAACAATTTGTATTTATTAAATAATTTCTTTAATAAGTATAAATCCGCCACTGTCCTTGGGTTCTTGATCGGAATTGATGGGATGGTCTCTTGCTTGTTTCCAGAGAGTAACTTAGTTTATTATCCCCCATGTGATCATACACTATTCGCAATTGCATTTTTGCATATCAACTTTATATTAAACTTTTTATTTTTATTTTGAGAGGGACAGATGACATGGATTTGAAAAGTTTGGAAAGAAGATTACACTTATGGAAACAAAGTAAATATAATTATATTATGATCATATCATTACAAAAGTTACGAGAATGAAATACTTTCATCCGTGCTCTATGAGTGAGAGGATGGAGATGAAAGTCTCTTGTTGGCAAATATTGAATTTGACCACCAAATTATTTCTTCAAAATGACAACATTTGCTCTCAGCCAGTGTGTAGTTTCATAAACGATACTACTTTACACAACACAGAAGTGTAAAAATAATAGTTTATATTCAATTCAATAAAAATGGACATAGTCTCTTTTTCCTTTTAATACACTGCAAATGTAGGTATATTTCAAAAAATGGATGAGCGATTTTTGAAAGGTCTTTCAATTAACATTAATAGTTGTAGAAATATGTGCCCACGCCAGTGATTTACAGAATTTCTTTTTAGAGATATACATTTCCTTTACAGATGATATTAAAAAATTATGCAGGCAGGTGAGGAAAGCAGTTCAAAAAAGAGAAAGGTGTAAGGCAAGTCTATTTTGGTAGAGTCACCGCTGCATTTGTATGTAGAGGTAGAAAGTGTTTCAAATGAACTGATACAAGTGAACTGAAGGAGTCTTTCTAGATTTGACTTTCTCCACAGGATATAGCAACCTGTGGCAGCAATCTCAAATATTACAGAGTTTTAACTAAGTGACCCGTGGATTCCAGTTTGATAACCACAGTTCTACATCATTTTATAGTCCACTATTATACAGTAGAATCTCATTGGTCAGAACGTCACTAGTCCAAAAACCTGGATACTCTGAAGTGATTTTAATTTTTGCAAATTTAAATTTTGCAAAAAAATAAATATATATTGTTGAAAAAAGTGATGGTAACGATAATAATAAAACTAAAATTCTTTCTGTATTCATACTATTATACACTTAAAAAAACATTTTTGTACACCAGGAAATACATTATTCTAAGAAAAGGCGGGGTTGTTGAACGTGAATAAAATTAGTCATATAAAATTACATTGAAGTAAACACAAATATCAAATAAAATTTCAAATTTCCTCTGCCAGGCATACTTCTATTTATAACGGAATTTCGGATAATCCTAATCTTCGTTAATACGAACAGGTCGCGTGATTTCAATTAGTTCTGATTAGCGGAGTTGTATTATACTCCAATTCAAATGGATTCACCGAGTTCCAGTGCAAATGCGCAGCAGCGTCACTCCGGGATCGATTCCCAACGAGACCAGAAAAAGTACGAACCTTTCACTTTAATGTCCCAGTTCATATATAGCTGTGACGATTGAAAAGCAAACCCTCCTCCTTGTATTCACTTCCCACTACTCCTCGTATCAATAACTCTTACTATTACTAACAATCCCTACTAACACCTCCATGTGTGCCGAGTTGTTCGTAAGCTGAATTAAGCAGCCCACCTATTAACAATAGTCCCACCACCCACCTCTCACTTCTATCTCCCCATGTAGATGAGCTTCAATAGCACGCTAAATAAATAAATAAATAAATTTTATTGTCAAAAAACAGTACAAACTGCGTATGACCACGTGGAGGGAAAAAAAACTAATTTACTCTCCGGAAGCAAGCAAGGGACCATCCCATCAATTCCGATCANGGCCCTAAGGCAGAGGCGGATTCAAAAATTTCAGCAAAAGTTCCTAGATAAGATAAAAAGTTAGCTGCGAGTTATAATACTAATAGAATGTCAATATGTTTGTAATTTTAAGCAAAAAATTACATGTAAGTTATTATCGAACTATAGATTATTCTGAGTATAGTGCTTAAAAATTGAAATAACACTAAATTCACGATTTATTGTTACAATAGACCCGCCCCTAGACAAAGCCTAGAGAACCTGTATGATAAATCCGCCTCTACCCGAAGGAAAACCGGAGAAAAACCCGGGCCAGGATGGGTTTTCCCATTTCCCATACAAATTTTTCCTATTTACAAATGCTACATTTCCCATTTACAAATGCTACCATAAAGAATGCGTAGTACGTACTTCGGAGGGCGGAGAGAGTCCACTGCCCACTCCTGAAGACGTGGAGGACGACGGCGTGGCGCTGAGGGACGAGTCGATGGCAGCGCTGCTCAGCAGCACTCCTCCCGAAGGCGAACCTCCCGTGAGCGCAGCGGTGGACCACGTGTAGCGGGGCGCGTGTGCCATGGGGACGCAGGCGTTGGCAGCGGCGGCGGCGGCGGCCGCGGCGGCGGGCAGGAGGGGTCGAGGGCGCAGTGGCGGTTGCGGCGGACGAGGCTGCGGGGGCGGGGAACGCGAGGCGACGCGACGGCGTTGGGGCGTCACCGCCAGGCACGCGCCGCCGCCTCGGCCGCGTCCCCGGGGCCTCCCTCGGCCGCGCCCCCGACCTCGACGCCCGGGCGTCGCCGGAGACCCCACGGAGACAGGGGCCGTCGCCGTCGCCGTCACCACAGCAGGGGCCCCGCCGCAGTCACCCAGCGCCGTCGCCGGAGAAGGTGGACGAAGTGGGCAACGGTTGCGATGCGTCAGCTCTTGCATCAACTTGTCGCGTAGAGTCTGCGCCAGGATCACGTTGTCAATGGCGCGAACCAAACTGCCACTGCAGAAGCCTATGTAACACAAAATCATTGTGTGACTCTCCATCGAGGTAGGGCCTCCGAGAGAGGTAATGGAAACTGACAAGAGAAATGTAAGATATCTTGAAGCATTCGTGCTTCTCAGTTCTCAGTGGGGTGTTAAGCCCCGGCCTTGGGACCGCGAGTCTAACATTTATTTTTGTTTAAATATATTTTTTACAATTTTTTAATTTTTTTCTTAATGAGTAGCTTTAAAACTTTATTTCATATAGTTTTTCGTAAAGAAAAAAATTGTACTTTAAAGGAAAGTTTCTTATTTGGCATAGCTTCCACCTCACCTTTGTGGAATGGCGTTAGGATGAAACGTTTGCGACACAGCCCGGTGCGTTCCATGGCGGCCTCGTTTTGTATAGAATTAACTCCATTTTTATTTCTTAATTATTAAATGCCTTTTTGTCATTTGTGTTGTTGGAACAAAGAAGACGAAGAAAGAGAAAAAGGACCGATGAAAAAGGAGAAACCCCTGAAATGACTTTGTTGGGTGCAGGGAGTGAATAATGTAATAAATAAATTTAAAGACTCGGTTGGGAGAGAGGGCCACGGAGGAAATCGGGACCCAAAGGCGTTTAATCCTCTAATGGATCTCCTATTTCAGTTCTGGTTTTGAAAGCAGCAGTTCGAGTAAGCTACTGACTCATTTGAAGGTGCGATCTCAATCAAAACGCCAAATCGAGGAAGCACGCCATGGTGGTAGCTCATCACTTAACCGATAGGACACCCTCTCTTGGCAAAACCTCATATAATGACGGAAACGGGAATAATAGGACGGAAATAAGTGATTATTGGTATATTGCGACTGAATTGAAAAGTTATCCACATACCGAAAATTCAGTCTCACAGATATTTCAGAAGGAGTAAACAATAATAGATCAGTATGCATGTTACAAGATAAAAATTCCTGAGAAATGTGGTCTGCAGTAATTGTGAAGGGGATGTATTGCTATCAATGCTATATAAATTAACTGGCTGATAACCTGGCGTTGCTTGGTATTATTCCTCACCCAACCTTTTTTACTCAGGAAAAAATAAAATCTATATATTGAACGATTAATTTTACTTACAGGTTTTTAAAAACGTATAAGCAGCATCCCAATTTTACTATTCTTAATAATACAAATTTAATGCAAAACTTGATTGTATACACCGTTTTGAGTTTCACATTCAGCAGCAAGAATAAATAAATCCTTGCATGAAACCATCCTTGAGCAAGCAACGAAAAAAATTGTCCGTGAGAGAAACAAATCAATCGAAACGTAACTTGTCAGTCGAGCACGCCACTTGCTTTCACACACATAAACTCGAGTCCGCTGTTTACGTGACCGGTCTCTCGAGTCGCCCACTGGAGCGACGTGTCGCCGGTACAAAGTGAAACATTAGTCACATACGCGGAGAATGAGATCTCAAGTCATGTTGTCTCTGGACTGAAGTGTTTCCAGTGGTTACCTCCAGATCGGTTGTTGTGATTGGTTCCTCATGCCCCTGGCGGACCGATGCGTCAATTCAAATTCCCACTGCAATGCAACGACATCGAAATAATCACAATATTAGCTTCGTGTCTCCGAAAACGGTCTCCAAGTGGGAAACGATCCAGCGACGAGTCTCCGAGACGTGTCCCCGAGACCGGTCGCCTAGTGGGAAACAACCCTTGTAGATACCCGACATGATCTTGAATAGAAAGTGACTCTGAAAACTCACATGTATGCGAGGTATATCAAAATTTAGATCATTCTGTAATTAGTTGGTTGAAATAAAGAAAACGTTTCATCAAAGTTGCTAGTTATTTAGGAAAAATTTACCTGAGAAATCTCTCTTTGATTTATACCAAATTTTAACATGATATTTATAAATGGCTAGTGTATATTTATTTTAAATTTTAATTCTTTTTTTATTAACTCCCCCAAAATGTAATGAGTTATAATAAAAATCAGTATAAAATCATTTTCCACTTATAAATAAACTAGCTGATTACCTGGCGTTCCCCGAAACTTTTTACTTGTGAGAACAATCTTCTTTTACTCAGAAAAAAAAAATATTATTGAGGAAAACATTGTCTCTCTTTCTAAATTATTTATTTGATCAGAAAGCTTTTTCGACTGTGTGGCGGCCATCTTCAGTGCTACAAAATGAGATAACGAGTTCTATAAAAACCATTAACTATACACAAATAATAGAATAAAATGAAGTGAATTGCATTTGAATGATAAAGTAGAATAAAATACTGTAAAGTGAAAACAATTTAAATTGTGAAAATATTGCATGAATCTTTTTGAAATTTCGATGAAGAAAATTGTAATAAATTTTTTAAAATGTGAAATGAAAACATAAAAATATTGAATAAGAAAAATTTTAAATTTATAGAATAACATGAAAACATAAAATGTAAATTGAATAAAAGACATGATTTAGAAAGAGATACAATGTTTTCCTCTATAATTGAACTCTTTCAAGACCTCACCGTCATCTAGTACAAAATCTGTATTGTAAAATCAAAATAATTTTACTTAATGGTTTTTAAAAACAGCATCCTGATTGAATAACTTCTTGGATGAAGCATTCGATGTCATCGATCATGAAATTCTATCATAATTGCAATTTTTTGGCATTCATGGACTTGCACATTAATGGCTAACTTCCTATTTAAAAGATAGATATCAACAGGTTGAAATATTATATACATATACTTAATAATAACGATTTGTGTTATTTAATAACTTCGATTTATAAACAATACTTTCCGAATAATCTATAGTTTGATAATAATACGTACTTCTGACATATCGTTTTTGAATTATAAATTAAAGATTAACTTATTTCAATAAAAGTTTTTGCAACTTTTTCCTACATAGTGTCTACTACTGACGATGACTGCCATGTTACCGAAAAAGCTTTACAGCAATAAGAAAACTATGAGAAACATAGTAACAACCTTTAATTTATTACTCTTTGATAATGTTGACAACACTCCACAGCTACCAAGTAACTTTTTTCTTTTTATTAAATACAAATTTGTTGGTATTATGTTAATTTATAACACCTACCGAACTATTTTTATTGTTGGGAGCGTGTTGAAATGTTAAATTTGCCTCTGCCTTAGGTCCCTTGATCGGAATTGATGGGATGGTCCCTTGCTTGCGGAGAGTAAATTAAGTTTATTGTCCTCCACGTGGTCATACACAGTTTGTAGGCCCTGCTACGTTTTTGACAATAAATTTCTTTATTATTTAAACCACCCTGGAGCAAGCAACGAAAAGTTGTTAGTGAGAAAATTAATTTAATCGAAACGTCACCAATTTGTCCAGCTCACCACTTCACACTCAGTTGGGGGTATTTAACCTCCATATGTGCTCAACTTATACGCTATTATATGTTTTTATACGCTATAATGGTTGATCGAAAGGTCCCGAAATCT
Organism: Laupala kohalensis; assembly: GCA_002313205.1. Classification (NCBI taxonomy): domain Eukaryota; kingdom Metazoa; phylum Arthropoda; class Insecta; order Orthoptera; family Trigonidiidae; genus Laupala; species Laupala kohalensis. The sequence continues at coordinate 147,335 of NNCF01127852.1, read as the reverse complement.
ATGGATTAAATTCGTCTTTTTCGATTAAATATGTTTACATGAATGTTCTTTCCCACTCCCACCATGGGATTTCTAGGACTATTTCCCGTCCGTCCTTAATCCCAAAGGTGGCCTAACTCGGACATAACCTCAGAAGTGTCTCTATTCATCTCAGCATCTCAGGTAGAGTGAACCCACTCGCCGGGAGGACCTCCGGACGAATTTTTGCTTCCAAGGCGGGACAAGACAACGGCAGCAGCGCGACTCCATCATTTCATTAAAACGCGTGTAAATTCTAAACCATTCATCCAAAAAAATAGCAAAACAGACCGACACATTTTCGCATTTCACATTTATATTATAACTCTTCACTCGTTGGACTGTGAGTTAGCTCAAGAGCCCAATTTTGACGAGTTACAACTGTCTCCCAATAAGAAAACACTAGCTGAAAATTTTGTAGAACTTTTTTTGTATATAACGCCAATGAGTGTTGCTTCAAAAAAGGTCAGAAAAATTGACTTTCACAAGTCCGAACACAAGACCAGAGTAGGCAGTGTTGTTTGATAGCTTGTGAGGAATGTTAGGAACACATTACTACACGTACATTATTGTAAAGAAACTATGAGTCGTTTCACACTAGGGGACCGGTCTCGCGTCTCTGTGTGTGAATGCACTCGGGCAAAGTGGGACTAGTACTCCAAGTTATTCAAATAACCGAGATGTATAATTGTTTTTTATCTTTGTTCTAATTGTTATAAAACACAACATGAATAATAATGATGAAAAATGATTTAATGTATATTTATCAATTAATAATAAAGCACCAACAACATTAAGGAAGTGGCTTGACTCGTTTGAAAGGCATCGGAGCATGTACAAACATGGCGGCCGGGCGGATCGGTGTCGTGATTCACTTAGATGTCCGGTGACCTACAGATAAAAGTGATGGAAAGCGCACTACGGAAAATTTACATCAAATCAAACTAAACTTCCATCGCTTTCGTCATTTAAATGTTGGTCCACTTTCGTAAACGAGTGTTTCTTCCGTAAGACGCAATCGTCGATCATAATTGCAATTATTTCATTTAAATGGCCGGAGAGCAATGTTTTCCAAGTTGAAATCACAATAGGTACGTGTTACTTTTTTACTTATGCCGATTTAAGATATTCTACTTTCGCTAGTGACGTGTCTCCAAGACCAGTCGCCTAGTGTGAAACGGGTCTAAGTGGTGAGTTAAAATAACTATTATATAAGAGTAATGTTGTCTTTCACTTATGTTATTTGGCAGTGGCAGATTTGATGCCTCGCAATATTCCCCGCGTAGTGTGACAGTGCACGTGAAGAAAGGAGGTTAGGGTTTTGGTTGAAAAATCAAGTTGTGCTCCACTCGGTTTTCTACCTCATCGAAATGACACCCTTGTGTATTCCAGGTAGTAAAAATTGAAGAATTAAGATTTTACAGTGGAGTTATCTAAATAACTGTTTGGTTGCCTTTCATTTTCTTAATTTATCCATACCTTTCATTCATGATGTAAACCCCCAGGCCCAATAATTCACTAGCCGCCAGAGACGTTAACCCGCAAACGAATTCATTATTACTTTTTCCTGAACATATTAACACGCCGAATAACTTGTGAAAGTGTTCTAGAACGGTTTTGTTACCAGAGAGAAAGGAAAATCTGAAGGATAATTTTTCACTTCACTTCACTTCGAAAAACATTTTCCTCCTAAGATCATTTTGGCCGTCGAATTGTTCTCGTGTTGTTAATTGATGCAATAGTTTCCTTAGAAGGATCTCTAATGTAACCTGGAGAATTTATCGATAAAACTGTTAAACTTTCTTTGCTAAGAAGAAAAAATGTCGGCGATTTCTTGTAGGAAATCTAATTCTTCAACTTCACAAACCCTTTCAAAACGTCGAATGAAAATGGGAGACGGGACCGGGATTCGAACCCGGAACCTTGAGCTCTACGCGCTCATGCGCCTACCAACTGCGCCATCCCGTTCGCCTCTCGGGCCCGTCTGATATTCTCATTCAACTTGTGAAACCCAAAGACCTCTGAGGTGGTCTCGTAGAGACTAGATTCCTCATCTGAGGCGACTCCCTTAGGAAGTACTTGATTTGGGTATTATTTTCCATTTCTGGTTCACAAACATAGAAATCTCTTAGATTACGGTGAACCTCACCGCCAGGTAACAGATTAATCATGTTACGTCGAATGAAAATGGGAGACGGGACCGGGATTCGAACCCGGAACCTTGAGCTCTACGCGCTCATGCGCCTACCAACTGCGCCATCCCGTTCGCCTCTCGGGCCCGTCTGATATTCTCATTCAACTTGTGAAACCCAAAGACCTCTGAGGTGGTCTCGTAGAGGCTAGATTCCTCTTCTGAGGCGACTCCCTTAGGAAGTACTTGATTTGGGTATTATTTTCCATTTCTGGTTCACAAACATAGAAATCTCTTAGATTACGGTGAACCTCACCGCCAGGTAACAGATTAATCATGTTACGTCGAATGAAAATGGGAGACGGGACCGGGATTCGAACCCGGGACCTTGAGCTCTACGCTCTCCCATTTTCATTCGACGTAAGATGATTAATCTGTTACCTGGCGGTGAGGTTCACCGTAATCTAAGAGATTTCTATGTTTGTTCACAAACCCTGCTACATTATCAGTGTGTTACCTTTTGGTAAAAGCGATATCGATAATGAATTATAACATTTTTCGATTCATTTAGTTAAGTATTCGTATCTATGGCCTTATGAATGAAAATACTATGCTGAACATTTAGTAGTATTTATTTTATGCTTTAATCCTCCGTGCGGTCCCAAACGTCATGGATTTCCTCGATTGCTTGCGCAAAATTATCCATGTTTATATTGTCAACTATCTAGTTCGCTTAGTTACTTCATTTTCCATTGCCGTTTATTTTTATTGACTTCTTTATTATACTTTTTCATCAGTGTTTCATTAAAAATTCATCTTTCATTAATTATTTAATTTTACAGGTGTATTAACTAACCACTCAGAATAACTCTTTCAGACGTTTCACTTTATAAAAATAATTTGTTTCCATCCCTCACTCCTAACAAAGAAAATATTTTTGTGAACTTTGAAGGTCGCTGAGAACAATATTTACTTCTAAAACTTATATAACCATCCTGTCCTCTCCCGCGTAAAATCTATCACCGACGAGCGGAAATTGTTTCAAACTTACATGCTGGATACTCCAGGAACCACTTATGTGCTGGGTTTTCCAGTCGTAAAACGCTGAAACACCTTTTCCCAGGCATTTCAATCGCCATCGCAACCACTAGGAAGCATCTCATGAAGCACGAGATGAGAATGAAACTACACATTAAAGGAGAACGATGTCTTGCTCTGCGATTTTAATGAATACTTAGCTCACTTCGCCGACTGTACATGAATCATTGCACATGGGAAATCTCACTTCATTGACCGCTGCCCAGTACATTACCCACTCTCAAATAGTTGGGAAATTTGTATTCACCATATTTTCGAGTACTAGTACGGAAAAACAGCATTGAGCAACGATTAAAAAATAAGCACTTTTTAAGGATTTATTAATATTTATGAAAAATAAGTACCTCCAAGTTCTGAAGCACCGTATTATACTAGCATCAAACCTGTCACAATAATTTGGCGATGATGTAGTTTGTAGAATAATTTAAAGACAATACGTATGAAGTAAATGTGTATTTATTAAGTATACATAATACATACTTAGTACTTAATGTGCTATTGTATATTGCACAAATCCTACGCATACAAGTATTCGAAGAGCATTAGTTGTTATGATAATTTATTCCATATATATTTGTCCTTATGCCATACTATCTATTATTTTTGTATTTATGTTTACGAAAAGTACGATTTTCGAAGGTATGAAAACAATGACGCAACCGTTATTTCTGTACGAATATGCCCAAGTGGTAAACGGTAATTTTTGTAAAAAAAAAAAGAAAGGCTCATACAAATAAAATACATGAAACAATTAATTTTATCTTATGAGGGTTTCTATTATTATTATATTACTAGAGCTCTCCTACAACTAGGTCACTAGAGCCCTCATATAGAGATAAAAAAGGACAGACAACGTTCATCAATATATTAAACCAAAAAACATGCTACATAACTAAACAGGTTCATTTGAACAAAAGGAAAAGGACGAATTAAACAAACGAAACCCTCCTGAGAACTTGTGGGAGGAGCCCCGATCCATTTATGAATTTCAGTAATTTACTAACATAATTTGTTTCATTGCCGAGAATTGATGATAAATCTGCACTCAGACCTGAGGGTTTAATTAACTTATTAATAAGAATTGTAAACATGATTTTAATTTCTCTTGTTACCTATTTTTAAAAAATATCAAAAAAGGGATCATATCCATCTCCAACCCCTCCAAGACAAGGGGAAAGGAGGTCAGGAAACACATACTTATTTTTAAAAATACTTATTTATTAATGGTTTGAGCATACCAAGTTCTTTCGCATATAAGTTGCATACATAGTAAAAATTCGTATGCTAATTGTATGGCATGTACATAAAGCTGTACCCAATGGGATGTTTAGTTTCGCAGTTTTTCCTGTTTAAAATTTACTCACTTAGCACAGAATGCAAAGCTCTGCGGTCGATATCTGGAAAGATGCGCCATAGACGCTTGTAATCCAGAAACATTTGGTAGGACTCCGTGCTGAAGGCTTGTGGGACCGTCACTTCACAAACAGGTAGCGTCACCTGGGTAACAGGTAACGCACAACAAATCCGCTCTTCTGGCTTCACGTCCTGAAAGACAAAAAACTGAATATTAGAATTAAATCGTCAACAGACCAAACTTTTATTGGACGCTTTCACATGAACTAAGGGCGTCTTTCACCAGCGTTCTTATCGGTCAGATAACGTATCCCTCCGGTAACGGTAGTTTGTCTTTCACCACGCTCTATCCGTTGGATAGCTTCGCTACCGGAGAGTCAACTTTAACCGACCTATAGGTGCGCGGATAAGTGTTACCGGGGAGATATATGTGAAATATGGACGCTATGGAGGTTGCCAATAACCTTATTTTTTTTAAATTGGAGGAACTTAAGGATCGTTAATTTCTCTTTTAAACATCAATAACCTCTTTCTTTAAAAAAAAACAAACAATGTTGCTATAGACGATCTTGAAAATGAATATTTAAAAAAAACTCTCAAATCAGGTAAGAAAAACAAATAAAAAACCCAAATAGCTTAAGTTTACGAATGTTAACACTCAAATAGTTATCCGCTCACTAAGTACACGGTAGGTAACGGAAGAGTGGTGAAAGACGACCTAAGACACTTTCGCAAAAATATAAAACCATATTTCACGAGCAAAACGTTTCGATCATTTAAATAGTCCTTATATTTTTATACGGACTAATGTTTTCTCGTTTTGTTTTAATATTTGACTAAATTTTTGAAGTATTTATTGGTATGTAATTAATGACTGATTTAATGAGGATTATTCATGATCAATAGATGACATACCTTATTTTTAAAACCGGTAAACTGTCAATTTGTCATGATATTCGTATCTGTTTTACCTAATCATTAGAGTATTTATTCTAAATTTCATTTAATTTATTCTAAGTCTCCAAATTTCCACATTTAAGCGTTATCTGCAAAGAAATATGAGTGTTCAATTTTTGAATTTCCAAGATCGCTGTACAAATATTTATATCAGAAACTTGTTTAAGTCTGTATATAATATACAATATGCAATTTTCTGAGAATTTGATTATGAGTTAAAATTTGATATTGCGAGCAGTTGATCTCGTTTATTCGATGGGAGCTTCATCTGCAATACAACAAAATATATTTCCAACAAAAATTATTATTTCTTCTATATAAAATATCTGCAATATAAAGTAAGGTTTCCAATTGAAATTTCGAATTCTCACTCCCCCACCATATTTTTTGAAGGTTACCCATTTTAAAGAAAAATTGTAAGTAATATCGAAGTTCAAGTAAATTGTAGTTCAGGTAAATTGTTTCTTTGTGTTTAAAAAGATTTTTAATTATACAAACATTTTACATTTACGAGTCTAATAAGAAACATGACCGGATGTTATGAGTTATCCTAGTTGGTAGCCAAACATAAGATAATTATTACTTTTTCCAAAGTTTCCTGTGATGATTCTTTGAAGATTCATAAGTAGCAGAGGATGACTGTGAATGGTTTGCAGGACGTACATTTTCGACTCGCATTCACTTGCAGATTTTGTGCAATCCTGCCATTCTGTACGTAGGGCATATTAAAAAGTAAATTAGGTGAATGCATAAATATAGCTTTCGTATGCTAAATTCCCAGTAGATCTACCAAGCGTTATTTGGTTGAAGACTTCCTGCGTTGAGGACAGAAAGCTAACGATTAAGTGACACGTTACACCTCTTATTTATAGATTTGATTTTCGTCCCGAAACCTTTGATACCCAAAGTAAATACTATGCTTTTTCTAAAACGTAGATATTAAATGAATGTTTCTGAACCGAAAAAGGAAAAAAAAATGAGATGCGTGTTTTGAAATAGTTATGCTGAAAAAAATAGTATTTTTTTTGCAACTTACCGGCTGCAGAAGTATCCAAACCAAAGACCATATTTGGATTCCGCGAAACATTTTCAGCGAGTAAAGTATATTTGCGAAAAAAGGGAAATTCTCGTTTGCGAGGCGATGAAATACAAAGACGGTGAAAAAATGACAAAAAGGGTTGGATGAGTGAAGCTTACGGACTTCAAAATAGGGCGAGTACTTTCAGGTAGATATAAAATTATTTTGAATACGTTTTTCAGTTCGGACAACTCTACTTCTACTTCATACTGATAAAAATAAATAAACATTGTCAAAAAGCAGTTGAAAATTGCAAAAGATATAATTGTTTCATAATATCGGTACGTATGATAAAAAACACTAGTTTGTTTAATAATACCTCGATGTTGACGAGCCCTAAAGCCCCACAAAAAAAGGTTTAATAATTGTTTAAACAAGCTTAATCATTCAACTCGTGCGTAATGGGCGTTCCCTTTTTTTGTGGAGGGGATCCTCGAATTCGTAATGTCGTGTAATAATGTTCAAGTTTTTTTTGTTTTTCTCTTTGGTTTACCCCGGATAATACTCGAACTCGCATTGTACTTGCGCAGAAGAGCAAAACAATTTCAGCTTTCAGCTTGAATGAATTGAATGTAGATTCGACTGACCTCCATGTCAAGACAAATTTTGCCACCCCTCAGAGAGATGACTGTCAACAGAGATGCAGATGCCGAACGTCGTCACGCAACAATGGAAAAATCGATTTTTTTTTACGTGAAATGATATTGCTGAGAACAACAATGAGCTCTTGGAAGCTTCTGGAAACCAAGCTAGCGGAAAACGAAGAGTTTCCGCGTTACGAGATACCTTGGTGGAATAAAACATTTCCCAACACAACTGAAAATGTGTTCACTAATTTCTATGAAAGAGAAGAATCGAGTCATGAAGCAAAAGTTGATTATTATACTTTTTGCGATGATCTCATTCGTGGACCATTAAAACTAATATAATCAAGGCAAAATCAGAAACGGTAAAATATACATTCATACCGCAACCCTCCATCTCAATGGAATGTAGTCTGCAACTATGTCAAATGAACAGGATTATCAACTACAGAAATTACTGACCTACGGTCTTCGGAAGGCCCATAATTAAATGTTGATTTAGCCTAACACCATGCTAATCCTGATATGATCTAAAAGATTAGTCAAACTTTCGGTAGAAAACCCAGACCCTCAGATAAACTTTTTAATAAATATAAATTGTTCACGTTTTCTTCACATTTTCTGTTTTTTTATCTACGTTCTCGGATAAAGCTTCAAGCAATAGAGAGGAGACTAATGCAAAGAGTAATTGAATAGGAAAAGAGAAAAAACTTACCTCGAACTGCCGACGCGTAACTTATATAATGGAGTGTCAGATCTCTGAGTTGGAAGATGCTGTTCCGACGCTAGTCAGTAAACTTCAGTTCGATATTTAATCAATTATCTTGTTTTAATTGTGATTAGGCAGATGATCGTATATCGCGTTACGTATCCTACCCGTTGTAGATGAGAACCGAACTGGAATACTACAATTACTTTCCTCAAGGAACAAATAGCACAAAAAACTCGTCGGATGTATTCCTCCGCCGCTCACACTGACGAATAGAAAATGGCTCGCGTGGGTACAGTGAATGTTCTTTATTTGAAATGCGCTCTAATGGTGATTTACACTTTTTCCCAAACAAAATAAAGGATCCCGAGGATTTCTTCGATAAATGTATCGTTTTCAATAGGAACGTAGAAAGAGATCAATGTTAACATCCGATTCAATGTGCAAGTCAGTAAAAGATCAAAGAATATTAAGTACGAAGTAGGGAAGTCTTTTGAGAGCATCAATTAGAGAAGAAAATAAATCCTTATATGAAAATGTTTTCTTTTACTCATGTAGATGTTACGATATTTGAGTTAAAAAAACAAAAAAAAACAGATTCGATAGATTTGTGTATATCTCGATACAGATATTCAAGATATCTCGACGCGAGCGAACTATTTTTTGTATCTTATCGTGTTTTCGTATCTTTTACTAAAATCTGATTTTCTTTTGCCCTTAACTCTTAATGGTAATAAATGTTGCGTATAATTTTTTATGAAATATATTCAATAAAATACGTTCATTAAATATTCTAGGTAGTTCGCAAATTTCAAATATCGTTTGATACACATCACAAAAATCACTCATATAAGTTTCCAAAAATATAAATTAAATTACATATAGTTAAAAGTTATGGCATTTACTTTTATCACTTTTTCAAAAGCTTTACCGGCGAAATAAAAAAATATTATGTTAAGTTATAAAAATCTTCAAAACGAAGGATCGGTGCAATAAAACTACGATGAAAATATAAGGAATGAGATGAACAGTAAAGAAAATTATAACGAAGAAGGCATCTATATATCATAGATTTCGCCCGTACAAATCAAAGCAAAACATTTCTCTTTAAAAAAGTTAGGGAAATCTTTATCAGCACTCATTAACTATGTACTCATAACATGAAATATCGTTTTCTCAAGTGGCAACAGAATCATTCAGACACTACGTTATGAATACATCACGTATCCATGTTTCTCTGAACACAATTAAGTAATAATTATTTTTATTCTCACGTTATGTTTTTATCGTCCTTACAGAGGGGTCTCCATTAACTGAACTTTCGTACTCTAATCAGGATGCGATCCCAACAAATAAGGATACCGAACATCGAAAATATTTACGAATGTGTTGGCTATACATATATTCTCAACCTTATTTGTTTATTCTGAACTACAAGGAACACTTCATTCGCAATCGTAGAATGTATAAATAGACTGTCGTCCATCACTCTTAACGATAACACTTGGCATCAGCTCCTCTAGTCGATATTCATACTTCGTTTGAATAACAGAAATTGAGAAGAGAAGTTCTCAAGCTTTATTAAAACCATTGCCATATGATATTCGTGAATAGCTAGAAACTGGAAATCATGGTGCACAAAGTAAGCGACATAAGTGTCAATGTCTATTAAAACATGCGCATGAAAAGCTCCATTAATTGTTTTTTCGAGAAACGACTCGTTTGTTCCTCCAAACTGATGGACATCGCGCGCGAGATGATCAGTGATCCTTATAGTGATAACGATTCAACAAAGGAAAATAATTCTCAAAACTTCTGACCAATACATGAACAACACAATGAAGCGCAGTCGCCAATGCATTACTCACCTTTCGACCTGAGTTGTCCATGACCGCAGGTCAAATGCCTGTCGGCTGCCAGTGGCGGGGACCTGCACTTTTTACCTCTGTGGATAGCTAATGAATTGTTTTACCGCGTTTCCAACAGATCAATCACCCAGCAAATTCGAGCGGAACAGCGCTGTAGTCCAAGAAGTAGTCCGGAGAATTTAGTTTCGTAACTGATTGTTGCCGCTCTGCTCTGACACACGATCTGCAGCTGATAAACTCATATGTGGAGGAGCAGATATCCTCATTTTCTTCGAATTATTCGGCTCCTGAAAGAAAAAAGAAATCACTGGTGAATCTGAATTTGTGAACGATCCATGATGAAACGATTGGTGGGGAGGGGGGGCAGCTGGAGATCGTAGGTTTGTTCCAGCAGCAATCCCGGATAGTTCCGAACAGTTCCGAACTATCCCGTGCATGCGCAGAAGTGAAATCCCAGGTGTGCGCTGTTCCAGCAGTGACAATTCCGAACTTTTTTGTCCCAGTTCGCTGTTCCAGCAGTTGCCAGCGAAGAATTTCGAACCGTTCTGCGAGTTCTGGAATTCTGTAGGGATTTTAAATTCGGAACTGTGGTTACGGTCGGTCACCCGCGTGGTTCGTAGGCGGTGGGAGAAATCAGCGGAAAGGAAGCGAGTATCACCATTACTTGGTGTATCTCGATTGTTTGGGGTTGCCGTGTTAACTTATCTTACTGTGCTACCTATTTTGTTCGACCTTGCGTTTTTAATTGAATTATTCTTTCGACTTTCGGACCATTTTCAACCTCACTTGTTATATTATGACCCTGCTTTTTGCCTGTTTATTCTTTCCGATCAGTGACTGATATCTCGTAGCTTATGAAGACCTAGCTGTGTTTTAATGAATTTTCTGTATATTTCATTTTATTATATTTATTTAATTCTGAATAAATCTCTTCTGTATATTTCATTTCTACTTTCATTAGATTCAGTTCATTTCACAACTCATTTCTTTTATTAATCTCTATTTTTTAATACTTTTCATTGTTCACAATCTGCTATATTTTACTTTCCTCATCACCTTTTTATTTTTATTTGGTTATCGGTAGATTAAAGAAAGAATGGAAGAACATTAAGTTTGACTTACTTTCCATTCTTTCTTTAAGTAGGCAATAATTTCTATTCAGAGTGTGATATTAAAATAAGTAAATATAAAAAAGTATGTGCTTATGTCTGAGTATTTTGATTTGTGTTGGGAAGGTAAAAAACACTTTTCTCGTGTTCTCAAGGGATGGGTCAGCTTTCAAAATTTATATTAGCAAAGCTGGTAAGCTTAGGACATTGAAATTTTTACACTGTGTTTTTGGGATAGTTATTTATAAAGTGTATTTTGGATAAAAATTTATTGTAGTTTTTTTAAATCTTGCAATATCTATGTTTGCTAATTCAAAGCCCGGACAACGAAAACGGAGCAGAGATAATCCAGGATTTGATTTTTGGAGGGGCCCGTACCAAGAAATAACGAGGTGTCATGATTTCTCCATCGGGAATTTTTTTAAACTTCTTCAAACTCCAATTTCAGGCATTCCTTTACATCAATATCGTGTTAACTTAAATTGCTCTTTTTATACATTCGCCCTAAAAATACATTTTTGAAATTTCGTTTTTGTTTGTTTGTTTGTTTTTGTTTTTGACAAAACTTCACTTTGGGCGTTCCTGCTTAGACTTACGTTTCAATTTTAACGTTCACAATATAATTTATCTTATTTTTTTGTGGGGCTTTACGGCTCGTCGACATCTAGGTCATTAGAGCCCTAAAATCTTGTACAGGTAGGGAAAATGCAGTTACGCACTAGGGAGAGCCAACATGACTCTCTCCGCGTGTGGGACTCGCCGACCAACTCAACCATACCCACTAAAAACCCTCCTGAATTATAGCTCAAAACTCAAATATCAACATATCTCAAAACTACATAAATCATTACAAAAATAAAACAAAAGAAAGAAAGAGGAAAATGAAAGATACCCTAGCGTCGGGACCGAAAAGAACAAGAGGTGACCAAGGAAGGTCAGGGAAGAGAAAGGAAGGAGCCTAGCACAAGTCAGTGGAAGTAATGCCAGACTGGGGGCAATTTATCCTGTAAATCGCATTAAAACAAAAACATTTCGGCCTTTCCATCTAAAACCATAACATGTTTGTGTTTAAACTGAGGATGAAAGTAGTGATGTTGAAGTATAATGTTGGGAATCGAAATTATAGAAAATGGTTTTACGAAATTCGAGTGCACAGAAAGATGACCTTGGCGACACAGGAAAATTTTAGATTTCGATGGGAATTCGAGATGTAAACTCTTTGTATTACGGGTCGATATCTCGAAGGAATAATTCGCCCGATCTTCATGAATCGTACAATATGGCACCAATAAAGTATTTCCATTGGTAATATTAATTTATAGTACTAATAAAGTTTCATTATTCTTTATACAAGGAATTTTCTTTTATTTGTGATTTCTACTTTTTGGCTTGTTTTTCTATTGTAAATTTTATCTAGGAATTTTATATTAGATGAGTAGTTTGGTAATATTATAAACTTGATAAAAATTTAACACATTTCTTATATCCTCCTGATCTCATGTTTGTTTCTGGAGAGTTTATTACCTTGTTTATTGTCCCCTACTTGGTCTATCATAAGCAGTTTGTCACAGCTTTTTTGACCATAAAGTTTATTTATTATTACTTGTCTGCTTATTAGTTAATCTTTATTCTTTATATTCAATAATATACCCCAATTTAAGGTAGGTGGCTGCTGCTGGCTCTGCAACCACTCGGGACCTAGGTGCGAGTGCGAATATCTTTCTCACGTACTGTATACCCTTATATGCATGGAAAGCTATAATGGCAAAGTAAACCCCCATATAGGTGTCCATCAAAGAGTCATTTTTATGCAGCTTTTATTAGTTCTTGTTACTTTCAATTTGCATACTCAAATTATAATAAATTATCTCTAACTTGCTTTTTATCTGTAACATTTTATGGTGGTAGTTTAATTTTTAATCCGTATCGTTACTGGAAAATCCGTGAAACTACTTTTTATCAGTAATGTATTTTTGTTTGTAAAACCTAGAGATATGTTTCAGAAAATTGAACCGTATTTCTCTGAATTTTTCAAAAAAATATTTACAAAAGTCTTTTGTGTAAAAGTTACGCTTTTTATACCAAAAAGTGAAGTAAGAAAATAAACAATGATCTAATCAGATTTGGAATTTCCAACAGAATTTCCAAAAATAGTGGGGAAATGAAATAAGTTTTACATTTTACAATTGTTCATTTGCTACTATAATAGGAATTGCAGTGGGAAGACAAAAACCACTCTACCAAACACAATCTTGATTGGGAAAACATCTCTCTGGATTTATCTTGGGCTGCCACAAAACCTATTGGAAATTTTTGCGATGCACCAATCACGCACTCACGCCATTCACTGCGTAACTTGCGTTGTTTCCAGCAAAAGTACCAGCATTCGAAGTAATTTTTACTTAAATTCGAAGCCAACCTTCTTTTTTGACTTTCTTCTCACATAGCTCGGAGATATCTGCGCACTCAAGGATTTTCATTTTGGCTTCTTGGCTCATACATATTTTTTGGTTTATTATTAACTTCTGATTTTTGAAGCATGAAGCTGCGTTAGTAACTCATCATGGATGGTAATAATTAGCGATTTTTCTACTGCTATTATTTTAACTAGTAACCGTCATCTTAGTTAATTGTGAAAGTATGAATTTATTTTGTTTTACTGCTCTGAATGAGAATTCTCTTTTGTGACACGTAAGTGATCAATTTATTTCGTAACTCTTCACTCATTATTTAAATTTTAAAATTGTTCATACACTTTTTTAATGGTTACTGAATTTCCACCAGTGAAATTTCTGGAATTCTCGTCCCAATTCTGGAATTCAGAAATGCTTTTAGAACGAGTTCGCCAGAATGCAGCAAGAAACAGGAAATTTATATTACGAATATTACTTAGAAATAAAGATAGTTCTTTCAATTCCATTCCATATTTTTTAGGCTGGATGGTTGACTGATTCTAACCTCACAAAACATCAGCCACACAGAGCGGATCCCGAGATGCAGTCTCCCTATGAGTTTGAGGTTATCGTTGAAATTGGCATTATGTCTTTTACTTCCGCGGGCAGCCATGCTGAATTTTGTCTCGTCTTTTACATGAATATGACTTCAGCTGAGGTCCCACGACTTACATCGTCAGGTTTTGACATCAGTCCACTCGCAGAGGTTCATCTACCTCAGCAAGGTAAATTAGTGGCAAGGCATCTACCTCTGTTATGCAAGGAGTTTCAATTTTTATACAGAAATGGAATTGAAATTCGCTGGTGGGGTACAGCAAAATATAGTAAAAATAGCAACAATTAGAAAACGCGCATTTAGCCTTATTTCACACTTTTAAGATTGGAATTTCGAGAAATACGAGCACTTTTTTAATAGGTGGTACCGGTACAAAAAGACACTTACGGTTATTTTTTATGTTTCTTGCTTCAGTAGTTTAGGCACTGCTTTGTCCGAGTCTGTCAGTCAATCAAGACAACGCTCTAATTTGCTCGAAAACGGACGAACTGTCTGAAATATCTAAAAATGAGATAACCCACGGCAATTTGGCAATGCTCACTTGACCGTTGTGAAGAGCGATCGAATTCTCTTTCGTTAGTAATAATAATAATAACAATAATAATAAATTTATTGCCAAAAACAGTACAAACTACGTATGACCACGTGGAGGACAATAAACTAATTTACTCTCCGGAAGCAAGCAAGGGACCATCCCATCAATTCCAATCAAGGGTCCTAAGGCAGAGGCGGATTCAAAAATTTCAGAAAAAGTTCCTAGATAAGATAAAAAGTTAGCTGCAAGTTATAATACTAATAGAATGTCAACATGTTTGTAATTTTAAGCAAAAAATTACATGTAAGTTATTATCTTTCGAGGCAGTAGTTGCATTGCCATACTATTAATACAAAGTCTGCCATCAGTGAAAAATTGAATTAACTAGTTGAACAATTAATCTCGCTTCTTATTTACGTGTGATAAATAATTTTAAAAAATATGTTGCATACTGCGTATGATCGTGAGGAGGTCATACAAAAAGATTCATTAATACTTCATTGTCACCCGTAAGGAAATAATATGAGTTTTCTTGGTCTGCACCAATAGCATGAACGTAATTTTGTTATTAGAAGGAAATAATTTGTATGTAAATGTGCAAGGATCCATATGTTCGTAAAACAAATACGTAAACATAGTTCCCTTTCGAGAAATTTTCGGTAGAATTTTGAATCTGGCCATAACTTTCCGTTACCCGTCTTTTTTGTTTGTTGGGGGGGATTACAAAATCTAACGATTGTTATCCATTCTTACTTTTGATTTTACTTTTGATTTTAATAAATTGTCTCGAATAACGCCAATATCAAGGGAATGATTGTTTTTATAAAAAAGTAAATTTTTAAACAGAAAAAGAAAAGAGACATTTTGGTTCGATAAAAACTTGAATATAAAAGTCTTAATTTTTTTAATATACTTTTAAAGGAAGTATGCGATCAAAATGTTGTAAGCACATTTGGATTCCTCATAACATTTCCAATGAGCTAAATACTGTGAAACTTTTAAAACTAGAACTTCGCACTTGAGGACGACGAAAAAAAATATTGAAATTGAAATACTATTAGGAAAAAGACTGAAAATGGGGGTGTTTTTTTGCATTTATTCACAGAGCTCTATCAAATTATTTTGAAAGTTTTTTGGCCAGTTAATACAACCGTGGCTTAGTTGCAGGGGCGGATTGCCCAATAGACCGAGTAGGCCGTGGCCTAGGGCGTCAAAGTTTTTGGGGTGCCAAATTTTGAACCTAGCATTTTTTTAAAATTCGATGAAAATTCAATTTTAAAAAGTGATTGACGAAATGTCTTATTCATTTGGAACTATTTATGTAGTGGTAAACACTCGACCAGACATATTATAACGGCGTCAAGGTAATTTAAGAGATTATCTTAATGCGGAAAAAGGTACACGTACCTCTATTGTTGCTTTCAGCTCAATTGTCTAACATATAACAATACATATTTTCACTTCGAAAGTACAAGAATTTAGTTTTCTTTATCAGTACTTACTAGTTTTGTACTTTATAAATCATTTTGTTCCCTTCTGTGTTCCTGATATTATTGATTTTCTTTTTCATAAATAATATATGTTATTCATTTTTAAACTTATGCTTTTATATTGATAGCTTATAATATAACAAAATATAAATAAAATAATAATAATAATAATTATTATTATTATTATTGAAAATTATAATCAAATGTAATTTAAAAAGGTTTCGTGGGGCGCTAAATTTTTGTGCCTACGTGCGCCAAAAGTGTAAATCCGCCCCTGCTTAGTTGACGTAAAATTTCTACATTAGTGTGATTAACTAGTAATAGTGTACTGGATAATATTGAGGGAAACTTTTTATTCTGGAAAGAAATATTTTTTTCTGTGATGGACGATTAAAGTTTAAAAGAACTATTTGTTACCTCTCGTTTCCGGGAACTTGCATTGTATTGCAGTGGTGCTATCTCGCGGCCAATTTTGTTTGTAACCCGCATTTCGAGGTCGATGTCAGCTGTTTTGTGCATCATCTATGACATGTTAGTTGATGTGGCTAAGTGCTATATGTCAAAATTCGTCAAAATTGATGGTGTGGTTCATTGAAAAGTTAAGTATACCATTGAAGTGAGTGTGCTTTCCAGCTTCTCAGCGAATTAGTAGCGTGAAATAGTTTATTTTCAAGATAATTAGAAGGATGACAATGGGAGATGAGTCACCAGTTACTTCGCTCGTTCTTCCCGTTCTTATACGCCCCATTTTGTCTCAGGTGCATATAATTGTTTATTTTTTCACCTTAAAGGAATTGTAATGTGAGAATAAACATGTGATGTTCGGTATTGCAGTTGGAAAGGCGAGATGTGGCCGCATCTCAAACGTTGCGTGCTGCTTTATCCAAAGTAGAAGCTGCCTATCCTGGCTTCACATATGATCTAGTAGTTGGTATTTTGAGGCGAGGGGAACTGAGTATAAATATGAATGAGAGCGTTCTTAGGCTTCAAGGAACGACATCTGAAACTGATGGTGATTATTTCCCAAGTTTTTTGTTTTAGTGTCTAAATATATCTTGAGGTACAATGATTTGGTGTTGAAGGATTCATGAACTGCTGAGAAATATAATGTTCAAATTAATTCAATTTATGACTCAAATTAACTTGTGAGAGTGTTAAATTTGGATAAATTTTATTTTATCAATTGGGAGTCATGTTTGCATTGCATAATTTTTCTGTAACATGTGTTTCCTATTGTCTGAAAGTGAAATTTTCTCCAATCTTTGGTTTTATGTTATTCCAATTATATTTAATTCCTTAAAATTTTGTGTTGATATTGTTTAAAATTTATTTTCTTTAATTTGATTTGCTTTTAGTCCTGAAAATTGTGATAGACTTGTTTTTTGCAGTATTGCAGTTCCTTTGTATATTTATCTTTAATAGTATTATTTATGCCATATTTCTGGTCGGTAAGAGACATTGTTCTTAAGGAAGAAGAATTATAGTATGTATTTCCAATTTTAAGATGATTAGACCCTTGAGTCGATTGCTTAGAGGCATTGTATTGTTTCAAAAACGTGCCAGTTGTTTTAAGTTGGTGATAATGTCATGAGTAAACACCCATTAGTATTAAATGAGTGTGTTGCATAGTATTTAATGTCACATTAAAATGAAATAATTTTTTGGAACCAAGTGCCGGTAATGTCATATTTTAATGGATGTGTCACCAAAAACTGAAGTTTACTCCTATATTATTACTTTTATCGCATATTGTACATTTTATTGCATAACACAGTAAACTAGTTCTAATTGACATTAAGTTAATACTGTTTGGATTTTTTCATTTCTAGGAAGGTTAATGTACTTTTATGTTTCAGTAGTGGAATACAGATTAAATCGCTCTGAAGATGCATTTCAGGAATTAAATAGAAAATCAGCTGCGTTGAAGAAAATATTGAGTCGAATTCCTGATGAAATAACAGACAGAAAAACATTTTTAGAAACTATAAAGTAAGAAACTTGAAGTATTCACTACAGTTTAGGGCAGTGCCAGATTTTAAAAAATAGGGGCCCTCAGTACTTACACATTTGGGGCCCCTACTTTCAAAACATAAGCTTTCGCTTTTCTCTTTAAATCTGGCTATGTGGGATATAAACAATGACAAACAGTTTTATAAATGTTCCAATTCATATTTATTTATATTATTTTTATTTATAAATCTTTTTATATTAGTACACAAACGTAAAAAGTCATTACATACATGGTATAAAATATTTTTCTAAAATTTCATTTTCTGCATTTTCTATTGCTAAACCCATTAATGATGTCCTCAAAGTTCAATTTATGCTGAATATTGGATTCTATTGAAAGTAAACCTAACATATCTAAACATTCTTGACCAATTGTTGCTCTTTGCGTTACTTTCAATCGTTTCAACTGTGAAAATGTTCTTTTTGCAGAACAGTTCAAAATCATTAATATAAAAAATATTCATAGTGCAATTTCTACATTTGAAAANGGCTTTTTAATTTGGGGGGGGGGGCTTAGGACAGTGCCTAGTCTGGCCAATTGGGTTTAGGGAGAATATACTGCCAAAATAATAATGGTATATGCATTGGTATATTTAGTGATTAAATTTATTGTATTATGTATCGTTGTTTATATTTTTTAGAGAAATTGCTAGTGCAATAAAAAAGCTACTTGATGCAGTTAATGAAGTAGCTGGTTTTATTCCTGGCTCAACAGGGAAGCAAGCTCTTGAACAACGGAAAAGGGAATTTGTTAAGTTTTCTAAAAGGTTTAGTAATACGTTAAAGGAGTATTTCAAGGAAGGACAGTAAGTAAATGATTCTATTTGTAAATATTTTATGAGATGCTCAGAAATGTATAACTCATGTTGTTAGTTTAATGAGGTTTGCCTGTTACGCTTATTCATATTTCACCAGTGTATGCAAATACCTAATGTCTGGTGATAAAATTTTTCTGTTTCTTCATGAAATTCATCCTAGGTTAGTATGATAAATTAATGTATCAGTTTGTACTAACGAAAACTTCTAGAAACATTGTTTTGTTGCTCAAAGTATTGCATATCAGACTTATCATAACTCAAAAAAGCATTCAATCATCAGGTCCTAAACCCCAATAGCTATTAAGATTTTCTTGTAACCAAAATTAATTGCTTTTAATTTGGATTTTGAATGTTATTTATGATGAATTGAGTGATTTTGTGTGTTTCTTCTGATGAAAAAAAATGATTTATTATAAATTTTGTTTCAAATATCGATGAATAAGTGATTCTAGAGATTTATTGTTTTAGTATAATTTATTCCTGTTTTTTCATCTTCATTTATCAGTTCTTGTAATACATCTTTATGATTCATATTTTTCCCTGTGGTTTAAATAGATTTATTTTAGTAGCTAAATTTCTGTATCAAAATTACTTTGTTAAAACACTGTGAACTAATTTCATAAAATACAATATTTTGAGTATTGTCACATATCAATAAATCTAAATCTAAAAAGTACAAGTTGGATATTCAAGAAAAATGCTGGATCACAAATATACCAATACTGAATGTAAGAGAAGTTTCAAGTACTACACACGAGGATGGGAATTGGCTTATTTAATATTTTGCCTGGAAAATTTCACCTTGCATCTGTAAAATTATTAAATATAGAAGTATTTGCTGAAACTTATTACTTGCTGAAACTTGTTAATACTGAGGATCTTGCTCTTGCAAGCAGTATAAAATGAAAAATTTTCCTCCAAAATGATTTAATGTATTTCTCAAAATAATTTTCCTTCATTATGTTAAAAATCTGTTGAAATTTTTTCAGTTCGAAGGTTATCCTAGGGACAGTCATAGAACACAAAAACCCCATGCAAAGTCTTAGAGCTTCGAAATTTGGCAAGCATACTCCAAGAGTGGGTCGTAAAGCACCTCAGAGTGATTTTTTCAAATTTCGATTTAGATATTTTTTGTGGCATTATTCAACGGTAGTAAGGAAAGAGTGGTTGTACAAAAGAAAATAGAGCAAAGCTGAGGTTACTCTGCTGGTATTGAATAGTACAATAATTGACGTTGACAAACCCTAAAGCCCCACACACAAAAAAACAAAACATTAATTAATTTTAATAGAATTGAATAGAACAATAATTAATAATGATATTTTGTTAAATTTGAAGATGTTTGTAAGTCTTAAGCAAAAGTCATTTCACAGAGAAAGTTTTACCTATCAATGCTACTTTGGGTCGAAAGCCAAGGTATTTTGCATATTATCCAAGGTCCATATTATCCTTAAAAATGTGATCTAGGTAATTTGATTTTGGCCATTGTGTCCCTGAGAGGAAAGTCTCAAACCGTAATATATTTTTAGCCTAAATATGGAGCACAGGAATTATGGTTCATCATTAATGAAGTTATTCTGGAATTCCATTTTCAAAATTTTTGAAAACATATACAATCTTGAACATGAAAAACAATGTGTTCAAACACTTCTAAAAATTTGTTGAAGTGTAACAAATGTACTGGTTTATTTAAATTAGAATGTGATTCAAAGTGAATGATACAGAAGTAAATAATTCATTTGGATTTACATTTTTGTTTTTGTGTACTCTTTTGTTTGTTTTGTTTCTCTAATCAAATGGGCAATTCCATTGTGGGCTTAGGACANGGGCAATTCCAGCAATCTTAGATTTGAGTGATGTTTTGCAACTGTAATAAGAATGACAGTTTTTCATTTGAATGGAATGCCTGGAATGAAGTTGCAGGAAATGCCGCTTTTTCTCTTCTTCTCATCATTTTTTATACCTTTTATTTGGGTGGTCACATTGTCAAAATTGTATTCTAAGATAATGTAATCTTTATTGTTTTGAATGTATGTTGTGTTGTTATGGATTTATGATGTATATGACCTATAATAATATTTTATTTTAGCGATACCCTATTGCAATGTATTTAATGTTTTTGAGAAGAGTTTATTTTTAGGTTTATCATCAATGAAGTTTCTCTGGAATTATAATTTTCAAAATTTCATAACCTATACAATCTTGTACTTGAAAAACAATGTGTTTAAACACTTCTAAACATTTTGTTGAAGTTTAACAAATGTATTAGATTATTTTAATTAGAATATAATTTTAATTGTTTACCTCTGAACTAGTATTCTACTTTTCTACGGAGAGCAAATAAATATAAAAACAATTAAAACGATGTAGTGTAAACTTGACGTGGAAATTGTTCACAATTGGGGACTTTCATAGGTTTGCTACAGACTTAGCCATTTAAATCTTTTCTCTGTCAATACTTCATTACTTTCATTGTTAACAATGAAGTAGGGAGACTTATGAACGACCTGAGAAGAGTCTGTAGTAAATGGTGGGGGACATTAGCTAAGAGTTTTCTCAGAGGTTTCAGTAACATTGTTTGATGCTGGGCTATCTGGTTTGTGCTGCATCAGGTTGTTGTGGATTGACATTTCAATTGCCATGCTGGAGCTGATTGCAGCATGATAGCTGAAACATCGAGCCACAAATATCGGGTAGCCCAGAATCAATCTAGCTACGAATATAATTCAGTAATTTATATAAATCAATGACAGCCAACAACATTGTTAAATGAGGAAGAAAATACATGATAAATATTTGGCGATACCTCTTACATGTCACCATAGCTTCATTTTTATGCATTTAATCTGGAATGTTAGAAAATGATGCATGTTGTATGTTCTTGTCTTGTAGGGCACTTAAATATGATGTGTAGAATTAATGAGGTTTTGATTTTTTTAGGGCTAATGCAGTGTTTGTCAGCGCCTTATACTTAATACATCAAACCAATATGATTATGGTAACTGTGAAGAGTAAGTGCGAATGATGCTCCACCAGTGATCCCTCCAGAGACTTGTAGTGCATTTTACCTGTTAGTTCTTCCATAATTTAATGTATGTGTGCGAGATTGAGTGTTCCATTTATTTTTTAGAGGACGAGATGTCATAACCTACTCATATCCTCTATGTTGTACAGTTCATTTGCCATTATATTTAGAGTCTCAAATCTGCTCTGTTTTTATTTGTTGGAGTTTTGATTATTTCGTTTGCCATAATGTGTAATGTGATAACCATTTCAGCATTGATATTCAGACTTAACTAGAAAAATATTTCATTGTGAATTGATTTAGTTAGTTATTTGAAGGAGGTAAAAGAGATTATCATCACAAATATATTTTGTATGATGATCAAATATGTTTTATTTTTATTGATGTTGACTCGTTCTTGGGTAGTTTAACAGTTGAATAATTTTTTGTAAATGTTGCTGTACAGATTTTAAAAGTTGAAACACCATGTAATCATGTTATCCAGTGATGTATCATGGTTTTCCTGTGGAATGCTGAATCAACTAATTTGGAACAAAATAATTTGGGCACACTGAAATGTTTCTTTATTCTCTTTTATTAGTCATCTGCTTTCCTGACATAATGAACTGATTGCATTGTGTACTAATGTTTCATTGAATTATTTGAATTCTTTTTGTTTGAGAAGTTGATGTCTGCATTGTGATGTTGAAAGTGAATTAATAGTGACTTTGAAGGATAGAAATATATTGTGATGATATTTTATTTCTGAAGTGCCCTGTTAAATTTTGACTTTGTTATCCTCTTTGTAGTGTCAATTAATTGTTAAATAGATAAGACATAGAGTGTTGCTCTATGAATGAGTCAAAGCACTTTTTAAAAAAAATTTAATAGATTGAAGTTAAGATATACTTGCCATATTCTTTTGCTATTAAAAGAGTTTAGCACCTGCTCATATCCTGTTATGGCTTTTAACCTGAATATCAGTACTAGACATTCCATGCCATTAAACAGTACAAAATTACTAAAAATGCTATGTCATTGACATTAATATATTGTTGTGGTAAGAGAACAATAAAATTGAACGATATCAATATTTGCTTTGAATAATTGGTCTACAATTAATTGACAGAAAGGAAAAAACAAGTAACCTAAAATTATTCAATTTTTCGAGTGTGTATGTAAAGAAAATTGGGGATTCTCTTGAATTCATTGTCTGCAATATTTTTAAATTGCACCATTATTGTGTGGTGTGATGGAAGAACTCTTTTTTTCTTCCATAGGGCCCTTGATATTTGTATTTTTTTCTAAATTGTTCTTTCTTTTGAGTTGTTTTTTTCTATTGAAATTGTATCCTGACAATAGTACGTGAAAAATTACATACTAAATGATTTTCAATCTCTTCCTTGTATATTTTGCCATTTTTCCTTGATAATATATCAAGCGAGATTATGGCTTAAATGTTTGATGTGATACACTAGTGCATTTTACGAATACATTTATTCTTGTTAGATTTTAAAATAAAGAAGTATTTATTCTCCAGAAATTATTTCAAGGATACGAATTCTGATGTGCTTTTATCTTTTTCGTATATGTATTTGGGAAACTGGTGTTAATAAGTTAATGCACATTTGTTAAGAATATGCTAGTCCTAGATTGCACTACTCTTGTTATATTTTTGAAATTCTTTAACAATTCTTAACTAGAAATCTTTACATTCTTCCAAAAGCTTTCTTGTTTTTATTGAAGTTACCACATTGCAATTGTATTTTTCATAGGGTTTGGTCATAATTATACAGTGCAAAAAATTTCCATGGATATTAGTAGGATCTCTTCTATTTTGAAAGTTTTTATGTGGAATTAATGAGTGGAAACTGCCTCTCTACAAATGTATATTACTCTTCATTAAAATCAGTATGTGAAGCAAGTCTGCAGAATTGTTTAGAAAGTAATTTCATGCAGTTTAATACGCTTAAAGTTAAGTTGGGTATGATTAGTGCTGAGAGAATTTTGAGACATTCAATAATGTTTATTGAAGAGTGAATATTTATCATTCCATCAGTATTGACTAGATGTTCTTTGTTTTATTTTGTGATTGCTGATCTAATTGTTTGATATTTTCTGTATGTAAGAATGAATCTATTTTCCATTCAATATGCTTTTTACTGTTAATTGCTCATTAACATACCGTTACTTTTTTTATGTCTAAAAGATAAATAAAAACAGATAATGAGAACAATATTAAATAAAAGAATAAACCTTGGTACCTGTACTAGTGAGGTTCATTGGTCTGGTACATTTGAATTACAAAGTGACTAAGAAAGTCTCTTGTGAGGTATGTCCATTTTCAGATATTATGATTTTGTGATTGTTGAAGTTGTACTGAGAACTTACTTACCTACTTGGTTTCTATTTTATTCTTTATCCACAAATGTATTGCTTGTGCAATTTTTTTGTATTCAGGACAAAAATATTTAAATTACTGTCAAATTAATTTGAAAAACTGGGTGTATATCAAATCATGATGCATCGAAATTTCGATTTTCTTTTATTGGTTGGTTCAGGAACTGCAACCAAGATTTTACTCTGATTCTTGTTTCCACCGAGAACTTGTTGAACTGAGAACTGAAACTACAGATGCTGCACGGTAGCCGTGAGTGGTCGTTATCACTGGCCGTACTGTCAGTTCTGCAGAAACATTCTTCCCTCATTTTCCGTTTGCGTTAGTGTCCTTGAATTTTTACTCCCTTTTAGTTGAACTCCCTTGACTATGCTATCAGCAAAGACTAGGGTCGTGCTTGATCTTGCCTCGGATCCTTTTCTTACATTGAGGCATCTGCTCTCCCCTACTTGCTTACATTAATTTTTAATTCTTCTTCTCTCTTTTGCATTAACCTTTAATTGTCTAGTACAATTCTGTTTTTAAAGGTATAACCCTTTTTTTGGAAACTTGAAGTATTTTGAAGAAACTTTCCCTGGTCAGTAAGTGCAAGTAAATGAGAAAAATATTCAGCAGAAATATTTTCTTACTTTTTACTTCTTGAGACGATATCAATGGACATCAGCTTTATTTACAATAGCGAAATCTCGCACCGACGTGGAAACTGTAAGAAAATATGTTACATCATTGACACTGGGGATGCTAACAACTAGTGGTGCTCTCGCAATATTTGACCTTAAATTTGTGTGACATTTTAGAATTGCCACGAATGATCATAGAAAAGGTGCAGCATAAGTTTTGTGTCTGCTGGTCATCGAAATAGAACTATTGGAATAATGGAGAGAAATGACACATTTTCAGTATTTTTGACTGTAGCATTCATGTTGCTTAATATTGTATTATTATTGCAAATAAAGAACAGGTACCAAAAATTTTCTTACGAACGTACCAGTCTGGTATGTTCATAAGAAAATTTATATTTGTTATTATTGTATCTTTGGATAAGAAAGGTTGCGATTCTTATTGAGTAATTTTTTAAAAATTAATTGGCGTATTTTCTTATCAATGAGATAATGCAAATTTATTTCAAAGTGTTCTTTTTATAATGCACTTAAAAATGGTGATTATTCTGGAGCAAAAGGGATAAAAATATTGTAAATATTTATTTGCATTTTAAAATTATTACAACTATATTTGGTGGAGGTTCGACATTGATAATTTATTTTAAGAAAATATGTTTTTTTGAAGTAAATAAATAAATGCAGAACTGGCTACAGTAATTGTTTTGTTTATTTCTTGAATGAAAAGTATAATTGTAGAAATAAGAGAAAAATTTGTATTATTTCAATTACTCTTGTTTCAATTTACTTTTAATTCAGTTGAATTTCTGATAAAATGTAGGGTTCATTCAGCACATTCCTAACCCCCTGCCTTCGGCTTTGCATATTTTCATTAATATTTAGTATATGAACATAAATTCTTGACTTCTTGAAAGTTTTTTATTTAATGAATGGAGACATTATTGTGTACATACCTGGGAATTTTAACTGGAATGAATGTGTATTGTATATTATGTACATTAAGCATCAAAAGTAATATTTTGTTGATTGATAAATTAGTGAATGAAATGTATGATAATTACGTTTTGTAAACATATGTAAATGAAATTGTGAAATGTAAATTAAATTACATTTTGAAAGAAAAGTAATGTGCTCTAAGAGATTTATTGTTTTCTTTACATGTATTCCTTGAATCTGTGTCATTGTATGAACTTGGCATACATGTTCCTTGATTTGTTTTGGAAATATTTTACTTTTGAGTCGTGTCGAGATTTCTCGATTCCAAGACACACATAATTTTGGTTTATTGAGAGATTAAATGAAATTAACTTATTGAACATGTCCATTGGAGTTGGCATGGCTCACAGTTGCTAGAACACTGCACTGCTGGATGGCCAGGATTTGAATCTTGGTGAAGTATTTTATTGATGCTGCCATGTTTGGATGACTCCCAGGCCTACTCGGTCTATATTTGAATTAATGAGTCTCTATTATATCCTTAGGGTCAAATTGACCAAAGATTAATGATGACTACATTTCTTTGTGCTGAGGCTAAGAAATAGCGGAACGCTTTCCTCTGTGAACCCTGTAGGAAAACCAAGGGGTCTGTTGTGGGATAGTTTGATCTTAATATGTCGAATATTGTAATGTTGAATCTTCTTAATTGGGTCATGAAAACTTTGTTGGAGTTGTGGTGAACTTGTCATCTGAAAAGTGTGATGTGATCTCTGTTAGAAAATGTGTGGTTGATACTTCTCAAGAATAGTGTTGTGTAGATTTCATTAAAAAATATAGTACGTTCAAAATTGAACCGAATTATTGAGATTTAATTTCGTCTGTTGATTAATTGGAACCTTTTTCTTGCAACTTTCTATTTTGTCTTGATAAAGGACAAATGTTTGTACAAATTAGGGGGCCTTGTTTATTAAGTGCCGAGGCGAGGTCGTGTATTTGTTTACAACTTTTGAACGGTTAAAGCTTTATAAAACTGGCTTGGCTTGAGCGATACTAGAGATGTCTCTCTTCAAAAAATTATTTAATTTTTTTTGTATCTGTTATAGTATCCGAGTGCTCGAATTTGTCAATTTTTAAACATTAATAACAATTTAAGCAAAACATTTGTGATGGCAAGAACTTATTATGTTCCTTAGAACCACATTATCTAGTGATTTATGCAGAAAAAATTCAGTTGGACAAATTGGATTGCAAATCTGACATTTACAATGGCCTATTTGGAGAGATCTAAGGATTTATTCAGTGTTTCCTTACTGGGCATTGTTCCGTTAAATATCATCTTAAAAACTTGGGCATCATCATGCGATTTATACGTGAAGATTCTGTCGATCACAAGAAATAGTTGTTCCTATTATCTACCATTGTGAGGCATTAACCCATTGCAGGCCAAGTTGATTTATTACGCTAGGAATTTAAGGTCATGATGCTCAAACAAATATTGAATTTCATAAAGGCATTAGGATGTTATTCGGTAATACACAGATTTATGAAGAAAACTACAGAAATGAAGTGTATTCACAGATGGTCTTGTAGGTCACAGTGTAGGCTCTAAAGCCTACGCTCGCATTTTGAAATTTGATTCCATATAAGGAGGGTGCTGAAATTTTCTATCTGCCTCTGCCTTGGGCCCCTTGATCGAAATTCATAGGATGATCACTTCTTTCTGGGGAGTAAATTTGTTAATAGTCCTTGTTACGGTTTGTAACTGCTTTTATGACAATTCACTTACTATCATTAAAATTTGTATCATAACAATAATAATCTAGTGAGCAACTTTGTTAAATGTTCACAATTGAGAAGTTGCATATAATCTTGCTTTCAACTGTTCAAAATTTTCTTGGACTGCTCTTCCTTTCCTTACCTCTGAGATTTAGAGCTCACTAATCTGAACTCGCGTTTCTTTTTCCTTTACGAAAACGTCTATCAGAGTCTACTTTATTGTTTAACTGACAACTTTGAGTCTATTGTTGTTTAAAACCAGTTCTACTAATGTAAGATCTTGTTCCGCTCGCTCGAGCTACTCCTTAATGCATGGCCTTCTCGACTTCATGGGGTACTTGTGTATCTTCTGGAAAGGAAGTTGATGGGAATGCAATGATACGAAAGAATAACATAATACTGGTGATTATTTTCTCATCGTTTAAATTATAATAATTTTGAATGTTTAATGCATTTTGGTTTTAGTCTTGACTTCTTGGTGTCGACTCCCACATAGCAGCCGCATGGTGCATCTGGTTAGTATGTAGATGACGTAAAGCAACACGGCGATCGCAGCTAGCGCCACAGCGACCACATCCAGAAGTAAATACTGGTACCACGTGAGATCCTGCACTGCAGACCGTAGATGAGGTGCTCCGTTATGACGTAGGACGTACTCGATCCACCAGATGGCGTTTTCCATCGACGAAGCTTTGTGTTCGCGAAACACTGCAGACAGGCGGAGGATGGTTTCTTTGTAACTGTGAAGCAATCGCGAAAGAATCAGTGGAGAGTCATTTAAAATGCCACGCATTAACAATATTTTGTGATTAATGAATAATCCGAAGAGATAAAAAATTATATCAGAGACATACAATTCTATTTCGTGTATTTCATCTGAGAGCTCATGTTTTCTATATTGCGTGTCATTGTTTTGATTGTGCTTTCTCATAGTATATGAACGAATTTATGCAAAACTATAAATTCTTGCTAAAGAATTGATTATTGACATGTTGCTGGTGTCGAAAGTTCCAAGAAAAAAAACTGCAAAACAATTGGCTTAAACTGAACATAAATAAGATCTTTCTCAAGAGACAAATCGTCTTTGCATATTTTTATAAACACAACTCAATAATTGTTGTTCAAACATACTTATTTTGGGAATTTCTATTTACTTAGGAGAAGCTCTAATTTTAAGATTTCCTTCTTATGAATGCAGTATTAGAATGCACAATAAATACGGTTTTTACCATGTGACATTTTTACCTTGCGTTACTTCACGTGTGAAGATAATTTACGTGGATTACAATATCTCAGATGTACATTTACCTTTTGTCTTTTAATATTGAAGTTATAGTTTCGTAAAACGATTCTTCTGAGAGATTTCGAAGTTCCAGTCGCCTTCCCACGCCAGAGGAAACCATCTTCTCCACATTATACGGTTGATCACCCATAAATGGGATTCCCAGGAGTGGCACTGCATGAAATGTTGCCTCGTGGAAGCTCTGTAGACCTCCTTGAGTGATAAAGAGACGCAGATTAGGGTGTGCGAGAATGGACTGCTGTGGCAACCATTTGGAGATTCGCACGTTGCTGGGGCGTCCAGGCAGCTCGTCGTCTTCCCATTTCCAAAGGACGCGTTGTTTCAGTCGCTCGAAGACCCTCAAGATGGCGGAGCGTTTCTCCAAGGGAAGATCTTTGCTCATCACGTTGGAGCCCAAGCTGAAATATACCACTCCATCTTTAGCTTCGTCCATCCACTGTTGTAACTCCTGGAAAATCAATCATTGTTAAAGTATATTCATATTACAAACTTGACAAATGCACAGTTAAAATAATTGTCTTTGTCTTTCAAAAATACGTGGGAATAACTTCCCACGTGAGTCGTTTGTAATACAATAATGTTGATTAGTTATATTAATATCGAGTAGTAGACAAGGAAGTGTTTTTTTTGACGAGTGTGTCGGGGAAGATTTTTTTATTGCTTCACAAATCTCAATGCTGAGGTTGCTTCGCAATAAGGTTCTTCCTCTTCAAAATAAATACTCACAAGTTAAACTGGACAAGATTTATTATGCTGGATAAATGTTAACAAATGATTGAATCGTAAACAATAAATAACACAGGCAACCACAGGCGTCGAAAGCTCTGTAAATGATGCATATTCTCGTTCGACTCACGGCTGTGAGTAAGCTGGTTATCGAGGTTGGAGAAGTTCTCTTCTTCGTCACGAGATGGTACCACTGGTGATCAATCCTGAAGTAGCTAGCTGATAGCTGAAGTATGATATCTTAGCGCGTGATGGCGCTGCTGGTTACGTTTCTGCGTAGTCTCGTAGGATGGCGCTTCGTGTCTTCGAATGGTGGAGTTAGTTCCACCGCTGACCGTGACAAGACGTTTCGTGGTCATTTTGAAGGTAGAGTTAACTCTGCTGCAGGCCGCGAGATAGAGCCTTGTGGTTCTCGAAGATGGAATTAACTCAGTCACTGATCGGGCGTAGCTTCTTGGACATAGAATTATTTCCGCTGCTCTCGTGGCGTCTGATGATGGAAAATAATTCAGTCACAGGTCGAACGTAGCTTCTTGGACATAGAATTATTTCCGCTGCTCTCTTGGCGTCTAATGATGGAAATAATTCAGTCACAGGTCGGACGTTTCCGCAGAGCTGGGTTTCTGGGTTGAGGTTATATCGGTCTCGATGTTCACTCGGCCAGGGAACCCGTCGTACTGGTTTCACCGTCGTGCTGTTGCCATAAGCTAAACTTTGACAACTGACGACGTTGGCGACGTAACACTGGGTGGAGGTTCGTCTATTGAGGTTCTCTCGAAGGTTCTTAATAAACTGACCCGAGTTCTCGAATTTTCTTGACAGATAGGCGACATACGCTCGATTGTGCGCGTCTCATGGAGCCTTCTAATGTGTACAATGTAGAGAGTCTTTTCCGTCGTATGTAGAGACTCATTTTGTGGGGCGTGTGTATTTCGCCGGTCTTGGAAATTGGGTCTCTGATACTCGTCATGACGACGGTATAAACAATATGGCGCTATTTGCTTTGGCGTGACATCATGTATCTTTTATGTGTTAGATACATGAGGGAGTTTATCATATACATATTA
This sequence comes from Laupala kohalensis, assembly GCA_002313205.1. Classification (NCBI taxonomy): domain Eukaryota; kingdom Metazoa; phylum Arthropoda; class Insecta; order Orthoptera; family Trigonidiidae; genus Laupala; species Laupala kohalensis. The sequence continues at coordinate 116,738 of NNCF01127852.1, read as the reverse complement.
AGGTACGTGTTTCGTTGTATATGTAGAAAGGTGCTTCTACATATCACTCCCTACGCTCGGGGAAAAAAAACCTTGGGGTTTTTTCCTATGTAAAACCCGTTGATCCCTGTTTCGGACCTCTTGAATGTTCAAGGAAAAAGTGCCCGAGCGCTGCCTTTCTGAGGAGGTGTTCCTCTTGTCTTATTACCGTAATGTTGGTAGTTGACTGGAATGTTTGTTAGGATACGGCTTCTTGCGTGATGGGATGAACCAGGTCCAAGATGAGTGCAGTATGAGCAGGAGATGCTGGCAGGATGTTGGTTGTGAGGAAGTGTTGGGCTGGACCAGTGTAGGAGATGGCACATTGCAGGATGTGAGGAGATGGTAGCCCCTTGCAGGATGGTTCTCTAGGTTCATCTCGTCAGTCATCATTGCGGCAATTTGGAAATAAATATTGTATGTATTAGTTACATGTTTATGTGGGGTCTGCCGCACAAGGTTGTTGGCGAGGTTAAAGAGCTGGATAATATGTTTCATCTCCAGGGGTTATGTTTGTTATAACTCAAAATTCACCATTCCATTTGTGATAGTCATATAGATAGACTGTATGATTTGTCAGTTCATGGTTTAGTTCGTTTCTGTTAGTACATCCATATTTTCTGCGCTATGAAAAAGATTTTCCATTTCGGATATTGAATATGATTTCATAGCATGAGGTTTTTATGCTTGTAACAACTCGAAATTTCACCATCTACCATGATAGTCAGCCAGTGTGATTTTATTGATCAACGTATGATGTCTCATTACTTGGATTAGTTCATTCTTCCGTTAATACATTCGTATCTGCCTTGTGATACAAAATTCTGGATGTGTTTCATAGCATAAGGTGTTTATGCTTGAAGCAACTTGAAATTTCACCATCTACCATGATAGTCAGCCAGTATGATTTTATATTAATCATCTGTATGATGTCTCATTCCTTGGATTAGCTCATTCCTCCGTTAATACATTCATATCTGCCTTGTGATATAAAATATTTTCCATTTTTTGAATTTAAAATGGGTTTTTGTGGACCTTACGCTTGCGTTGCGGTATATTTGAAAATATACATGATACAGGCTACCATTTACTTGTTGCTGGTTGATCTAGTAGCCTATGGTCTGGTCACCTTTTGCAGAGGAAGAGAAAAAATAGTTACATTGATTAATAAATATTGGTGGGATGGTTTTGACGATGTTGTGGTTGATAAACGTAGGATTCAGTAGTAATAAAAATCAGGCTTCTCATTAAAATTGACTCTTCTTCCTGAGCGTGTGTAATTTCCTGGTGGAGATCTTGTGGTAGTTTCTTCTGTTTGTTGAGTGATTTCGAAAGTTTGTATTTGGATGGCGTCTGTGGGGTCAGCTGTGATGAAAGCTGGTTTGACCCGATCTAGACTCACTCGTATGTTTTTGTTGTTGACGAGGATGTTAATGGTCTTGTTGTCCTCTGTTCTGGTCAGTACTTTGTACGGTCCATTGTATGGAGGAACAAGTGCCTTTCTAAATGGAGTGCTTCGTAGGAACACGTGAGTTGCGTTTTGTAGCTCTTTATGTATAAAAGGCTGTTTCGTGTTTGATCTTGGCGTGACCGGTTTGAGTTGTTGCATTTGACGCACAAGATTTTGGACATAGCTTGTCGTGGGCTGTTCGTTGTTTTTGTTGTATTCGAGGAAGATGTCGCTGGGTAATGTCAGCGTTTTTTCGAATACGAGTTCCGCGGTTGAGGCGTTTAGGTCCTCTCTGTGTGCCGTTCGAAAACCCAGCATGATTATTGGCAAAGCCTTGCTCCACCCAGTGTCGTGTGACATGAGTGCAGCTTTCAATTGCCTATGGTGGCGTTCTATCATGCCATTAGCTTGGGGGTGGTATGCGCAAGTTCTGTGCCGCTTTATGCCTAGCCTTTGCTTTAGTTCCCCGAACAGTTGTCTCTCGAACTGTCGCCCATGGTCGGTTATGACCTTGTTGGGGACGCCGTATCGGGCGATCCAACCGTGCAAGAGTGCGTCGGCTGTTTTCTCTGCGGTAATCTCAGTGACTGGAATCACTTCGGCCCAACGCGTGAATCTGTCGATCACCGTGACCGCGTATCTATATCCTTCTGAGGAATGAAGTGGTCCGACTATGTCCATGTGAATGGTGCTAAAGCGGTCCTCGGGAGGTTTAAAAGAAGCCAGTATGGAAATTGTGTGGCGGTGGACCTTGTTCTTTTGACATGCTAGTCAGGTGCTTGCCCAACTTTTTACGTCCTGGTTGATTCGGGGCCAAAAATATTTATTTTTAATTAACCGTAAAGTGGTCTTCGTCCCGGGTGTGACAAGTTATGAATCTCGTCGAAAATTTTTTTCCTGGGGTCGGCTTGTATTAGGGGTCGTCCTGCTTTACAAATTACTGTTAAATTTGAGTCGGGAACCGTTTCCCTAGTGTACAATAGTGGTTTCAATAGTACCAGCTCTTGAATTTCGGGATCTTCTGATTGAAGTTTAGCGAATTTGTTCGTATCATCTAGTAATGTTATTACTTCGATTCGTGACATGGCATCGGCAACGATATTGTCGTTTCCTCTTATGTGTTGAATGTCAGTTGAGAATTGCGCTATGAATGTCAGTTGAGAATTGCGCTATGAACTGAAGTTGGTTCAGTTGTTGAGGGGGCAATTTCTCTCGTTTCTGTCGAAATGCATGGGTCAGCGGTTTATGATCGGTGAAGATTGTGATTTGGAATCCTTCGAACCAGTGTCTGAAGTGTTGGACGCTCTCATAAACTGCCAACAGCTCGCGGTAATACGCTGGCATTTGACTCTGTTTGGTGTTTAGTTTCTTACTGAAACGTGAGAGTGGTTGCCACTCCTGATTCACCTGTTGCTGCAAGCAAGATCCCACGTGGGTTGCTGATGCGTCCGTAAATAACGCCAACGGTGCGTCGCTGCGTGGGTGAGTCAGGGTGACGGCGTTCGCCAGGCTCTCCTTGCAGTCGACGAAAGCTGCTCTTAGGGCGTCGTTCCACGGGAACGGTTTGTTCCCATCATTCTTTCTACCGGAGACGGTGTCGACCAGAGCGGCTTGGGGCACTGCCGCTTTCGGATGAAGCGCCTATAAAAGTTTAGGATGCCCAGAAAACGTCGCATACCTCTCACGGTGGTAGGTTGGTCCATGTTGCGCAGCGCACTGACTCGGTCTTCTGGTGGTCTGATGCCTTCAGCGTTGATCTTGTAACCTAGGAATGTTAATTCGGTGACGCCGAAGGTTGATTTTTGGGTATTGATGACAATCTCGTGGTCTTTCAACCTCTGGAAGAGCGTCTCCAGATGATGCTTGATCTTCTTCGTTCCGGCTAGAAACGAGGATGTCATCAATATACAGATATACAAATGGTAATCCAGCGGTCAGTTGGTCCATGAACCGTTGAAAAGTTTGGGCGCTGCTTTTTAGGCCAAACGGCATTTGTAAATATTCGAATGAACCTATCGGGGTTACGATGGCTGTGTTTTCTATGTCTGCTGCGTTCACTAGTATCTGGTGATACGCTTTCACCAGGTCTATTTTTGAAAGTATCTTTGACCTGCCAAATTATTTGCGAAGTCATGGATATGTCGCATCGGGTACGCGTCTGGCACTGTCCGATCGTTGAGTCTTCTATAGTCCCCGCACGGGCGATAGGTTCCGTCGGTTTTTTTACAAGGTGGAGTGGGGATTCCCATGGACTTCGTGAGTGGCGTACGACAAGGTTTTCGAATTCGTTTTTGACAATTTCGAGTTTCTACGGCGTCAGCCTACGTGGTCTGCACGTGACGTGGTCGGGATGTAATGCATCGTGTTCGGTCGAATGCTGTTCGGTTTTCCAGACGGCTTAATTAATTCGGGGAATCTATTAATGATTTCTCCGAAATCATTGTTTTGTACTTTTTTACTTTTATCTCCGTACACTAGCACGAATTGTATTTGGTACTTGTGGAGATTCCCGTCATTTGGTCACTAAATTCCCGTTTTACAATTTAAAATTAACTCGTAATGAGATAGAAAATCCGCCTCCAAAATGGGGTCCTGGACATCCGCTACTATAAATTTCCAACTGTACTCTCGTCGGAGTGTTAGATTTAGATTGAGGAAAGCTGTTCCGAACGATTGGATATCAGTAGCATTTGCTGCATATAATACTAGTCCCGTTGGATTCGTACTTGATTTCCAATGTCTCTTGGGGAAGATTGATACATCGGAACCGGAGTCAATTAGGAAATGTAAACCGGTGCTCCGTTCATAAATATATGGTCGTTTTCCCATCAAGCGGTTACAAAAACTGATTTCGTTTTTAAATTTTGAATTTGCGGGATCGCAAGAATATACTCCGCCCTTCAACCTTGAGTTGGAGGGCGGCTGGCTACGTTTTTTTAGTAGTTGCATGGCGTTAGACAACGTTTCGCTTCACTTCCAAATTTGGCGTGGTACCAGCATATGTCTTTTGGTGTGTCTGACTTTGAGCGTGACCGTAAACGTGTGCGAAAATTTCGCTGTTCATTTCTGAAAGGCGAAATGTTTCTTCTATAGCTTGTATTTTGTTGAGCAAATTGTAGCTCTGCGAGTTGCCTAGTAAGGTTCCCCAGCGTTTGCATTACGTAATCCATACGTAATTCGGAAGGAGCTACGGGCGGGCTTCTGGGCGTCTCAATGTTATGTGTCGCCGTTTCTCGAGTGGCCGCCACGGCGTTTGTAGTTTGGAGTGCGTTCGCGATCTTGTCAGCAAGTGTTGCTTGTTCGGACACGTCGTTGGCGCAACTCCTTGCCAGGACTCCTCTAATCTGCACAGACAGGGCCCTCATCCAAATTTCGGTTATCAAGGTGTTGTCCTGATCCTCGGGGCCGGCTAAGTTTTTGAGGTGACGGACGAATTGTGACGGGGTACAGTCGCCGATGGCCTCCGCTGAGAGAAGTCTGTCAATTCTGGCCTTCTGAGAGTTGGCGTACTGGTTTATGAGAAAGGCTTTTAAACGTTCATACGCTGTGTTGTCGTGTGGTGCTAATAAATTTTCATCAATGTTGAGTATGACTGAGTTATCGATATTACTGACTACAAACGCGTGTTTTTGAAATGGAGAAGTAATTCCCCTTGCCTAAAAGTGCGCTTCCACATAATTAAACCAAGCCTGGAGCCTGTACTTCCAAACATTTGGGATTGGTAATGTCATTGAGGTGTGGTTATGTGAAGACAGGATAGGGATTTGTGCGTCTTCGTTGGGCATTACAATAAAAATAATGTTCCTGAATAATTTGGAAAAAGGAAAAAAAATTAAGTTATCAGGAACCTAGAGGGAAAAAGTAAAATAACGTAAGTTTGTAACACAAAATATGATGAACTGAAAGTAACACAAGTTGGATTAGTACAAGTAATTAAGTTATCAGGAACCTAGAGAGAAAAATTAAAATAACGTAAGTTTGTAACAAAATATGATTAACTGAAAGTAACACAAGTTGGATTAGTACAAACTGTAAGAAGGTTTTTAGCAAAATCACAAAGTGTCAACGTAAAAATTAATAGTGAACAAAATTAAACTAGTTATAATAACGTAAAGAAAAAAAGGTTTGAAATCAGAAAGCAGATCGTGATCAAAAACGGAGGGAGTCACGAAATTATTTTAGCAAAGTGGAATCAGAAGGTTGAGCGTGATCAAAAACGGAGGGGTCGCCAGTTTATTTATTTTGTCGGGGAATATTCTTTTTATTGCTTCACAAATCTCAATGCTGAGATTGCTTCGCAATAAGGTTCTTCCTCTTCAAAATAAATACTCACAGGTTAAACAGGACAAGATTTATTATACAGGATCAATGTTAACAAATGATTGAATCGTAAACAATAAATAACACCAGGTTGGCAACCACAGGCGTTGAAAGCTCTGTAAATGATGCCTTTTCTCGTTCGACTCACGGCTGTGAGTAAGCTGGTTGTCGAGGTTGAAGAAGTTCTTTTCTTCGTCACGAGAGATGTTATAATGTCCCGGACTTGAGAGCAAAAACCTGAGAAATATTGATTTGAATGAAATGTATCTTTTTCATACCTTTGGCAGAGGAGCAGGGTTTTCCTTGACATGATTGCCTGTGATTTGGACGGTGCTTGGTAAATGGGGTCGAACATATTCGGTGCTCCAATGGTTGTGTAATACCAGAAGGCTCATATTCTTCTCCATGTCCGCAACAGTTGGGGGCGTGTTGCCGAAGTGTTTGCGCATCAGATCCTCCTATACACATACGAAGCGCATTTGTAGTAGCATTCTCTTTTTCGTACGTGTGGTCAGATTCGTGTATCTCTTGGCCGGAAGAGGTGTCAGCGGTGCTACTAGTGATGTTGTCATCTGCTGGATGCATTTCGTGCTCCAACGGTCTCTGGGTATCGCCACGAAACAAATGCGCTAAATCTTTTGCTTCGGGAAGAAGTAGCCAGTAGGGAGCAGGTCGCGGCGAAAGTTATGTGAAGAGATGTTGGAACAGGAAATAGCAGCCAGCCGAGAAAGAATTTCTGGTACAACTGATTCGGTTGGTAAATTGCTCATAAAAAGTGGAATGTAGTATTTAGGGAATGTAGTAAAAGTACAAGAAGTATTATAACTTGTCAAGGTGGGTATGAATACATTCAATTTGGGAAAGGAACAACCGCGACAACTATACGGTGGAGAATTGTTATCCCTGATCAGACGAGAATTAAACTGAGACACTTTGAGAGGAAGTTTAGCCTGCAAATGTTTTGTCTCTTATATTGGAGTGGCTGGTATAGGAGTATATCTGCAAGGACACTGCAGGTGAGACGGGGAATATCTGGATCTACGCTACCTATAGATCTGACATTAAACAAGTTAGCATTGCGCAATAGAATTCGGAAAGGCGAGCTCATTGAAATGGACGATATAGAATTCTAAAAGTCAGATGCTAAATGGAATGGGAAACTAACAAAGAAGAGTCGTGTGTGCGGCTCGAGAGGGAAGGAACGCATCTTTAAGTTTATTGCAAATATTTGTCATTTCAAAAAAAAAACTATTTTAAATGTCAGGGCGCTATATGGGTGGGGATACAGAAACGGTGGGACTTATTTTACATAAGTGGTGAAGAGAGATGATGTTGGAGGGCAGAAATGAGTAGAGGAAATATGGATAAATGTCTAAACGTATAGAAGATTATAGGGATAATGAGGTGTTTAAGAATGTGAACATCGCGTGAATATCAACATTCCAGTTCGGGTATTTGAGGTTGGTATGATAGGGAGAAGATGGATATGGAGAAATGGGCGATTTCTTGCCGAGAGAAAAGTTGTAGAGAAGCATATTCGCTGGTAACGGCGTAAGCTGAGATAAAGGGTTAATAGAGACGCAAAAAATGAATCTCGAAAAGTTTTTGGTGGACATTGATTAGGAAATGAATTAGTCGAAATATTGCTCTCCCTCTCGCCAAATGTTAAATTCTGGAGTTCAGTCACCCAGTTCGCAACTAAAAAACAACAACAATACATCTGCGGAAAATCAAATTGAGAGAATGAGATTTCCCTATATTAACCTTCTTCTTTCACTAACGAACTACTCATTTGTTTGTAATTTGTTTAATATGATACTAAATATTATTAGACTAATGACAATAAAGCACATGACATCTTATTCACCTGAGTCGGTATGATATTCCAATGCCAATGATATAGAGTCCAGAGATAAGCGAAGGTGTTGTACACTCTCTGGAAGAAAGTCATGCGGTCGGAATGAGGTGTAATCGACTCAGGGTTGCAAGCAGGGTTTGTTGGATTACCAATGGCGTTGTGACTGTTGAATACTCCTCCCAAGGACAAAACACCAACCAGAGGTGGAGACCCAACATGGTGATACACTCCAAAGTAAGCTTGATACCACAACCATTCGAAAAACACCAGATCAAACTTGGGATTCGTCCTAGGGAAGAATAAGAAACTGTAGACATAAAAGTATCTATAGATCTTGGCGTCACATGGAAAACATGTCAAGCAAACCAGCGGCGAATTAGGAGTGGAATGCAGTGGAACGACGTTCCCTCTCTTTTTTTTAAAGCAACGCGTTCCTGGGCAATTTTTTGATGTACCATTAAAAAGACTGTAAATGCGTACCGAGATTATTTAGGTAATAGTGGTCGTTCAGTTCCTATAGATTTGGAAGAGTTGACGTCCTTTGCGAAAATGATTGCGTGTAGTTCTTGCGAATGCACACGTGGTTTTCGTTGTGTGAATTTAACATTGACTGAGAAAAGGTCGCGTATTCTTTCCACAACCATTTTTCAAGTTTGTTATTTATTAAACTCCGTGGTCCGCCCTCAGACTCGTGGAACCCAAATTCATATGTTGAAACTTTGTTTCGTAGTCACAGATCCACGGACGAAACAAGCGTGCACGAAAAATTATGTACATGATACTTTGTGGGAATTTTTGGAGAAATAAAATGTAAATATTTATAAATAAATAAAAAATATAATGTGTAATTGTTTAAAAATTATTATAATACAATGTAAGACAATTGTTTGTATTTATCTATTTTTCATTTAATGATTCCTATAAACCAATTTTTAATACTCGAAGGATCGGCGTACCGGAAATTTTTAATTTAGCTATACACCACTGAATGAAACAATTCAAATTTGGATGAGTTCAGCAAGTAGTTAACGTTACTGAAAAATATGAAATATTTTATTTGAAATACTTTAATGACTTCACTTGTATTTAGGGCAAGGCCAATTTCAGTGAAAAGTCAAGGTAGTCGAGTAAGAGGGATGGAATACCTCACCTGAGAAACGCCTGCATCTGCTGCGAACTCAGTTGTTCGTCGACGAGTCCTGTCATTCTCATCGATATTTGAGAGAGGAAGCCAATCCCTGTGTGGTCCGCCACATCGGCGAAAACAAATATCTTGCGCAAGGTTTCGTAGCTGAATGAGAGATCGATATCAGTGTAGTTCTGCATCGGTTCCTGTCGCCAAAGAGTTTTCGTCCATCAGCATAACTAAATTTATAAGGAGACGTATTTGGCTTGCTTTGCACAATGGGCAGAACAATGGAGCACTAGCTTCGGTTAGGGTCGTTCAGATATCGTTAAAGTACTTAGTACTACACATAATTGTGCAGTACTCTTCAGTTCCAGTCGTGGAACCGTTGCAACGGTTCCGCGACAGCCGTGAAGCATTTCCACCGCACAACAGTTCCGTTGCAACGTATCTGTCATCGTACTCGGTTCCGCTCAAATGTTTCGTTGTATGGAGTGTCTTTATTTGTATTTTAACGATATAACGTAGCAAAGTATTGCAACGAGTGTGCTTCTCTCCATGTATAGTGAAGAACTTAGTTTCACACTTTGATTTATTTTGATTATTGCGTAAAACGTCAGAGTTTGACATTATTTCATGCCGAAGCGCTAAACAGTTACGCTTGAAATAGCGACAGAGAGATGGTTGCGATTGGAGTGGTAACTTTTGCAGTGCATTTGTGAAGCAACGACCCACCTCTGCTCAAAAATTGCATGTTCCGAAAATCGACTTCGTATACGGAATAGGCGTATGGAAGTTGTGATAATACATAATGTTCCAAAAACTCGTGTCTTTCCTTCAGAGTGAAAAACTGTGAACACAAAAGTCCGGAATCATTTTTCTCTCCGACGAAATACAAAAATTAAGTTTTTGTAATATCTATGATTTTGTTATATTGAAAGTGAAAATGTAATAGAAACGTATTCTAAAAAATCATTAATACTTTTCCTAAATTCTTTAAATTATCAAATAACGATGGGGTTTTTATTATTCGTCTCAATATTGAAAATATTATTCCATAAATGAAGTTGATTGGCTGCTTTAATTACTAATTAGGAGTCACTGGAGAGAAAAGAAATGGTTCAGTTCTTTTATGTTTAGATTTTTTCTGTCTTCATTCCAAAAGAAAGACGCAGGACATTCTGTTTAAATGAAAACACGTGTTGTAAGGATGTAAGGGCTGTGTGTGTGTAGTACCATACAAAGTCTCGTGATCCAAGTAAATCACCTCACTCCAGAAGCAAAGGAAAACCGACAGTGAGGACAAGAGGACAAATGTAACGAAGCGCAAATGAACAAACTTACGTAAATAATCATAGTGTATTAAAAAATGATCAAATATAGTTTATTAAATCTGTAACTGCTAAATCCTATGACTAAATCCGCAAAGCGTCTTAAATAGTTAAAAAATTTAAATACCAGTAGACTGTTTGTTTTGAAATGTGATTATTCTTTTTAAGTTGTTAAAATATTTCGGCTCGTTGAAAATTCGATAAAAACCTTTCGTGTTGGTGGTATGATACATAGAGGACATAGTGCAGTCAATTCAGAATAACTCTTATGTCAGAAGAATTAACAAATTTCTCAGTAAATTTTTAGGCATTAATGAAACTTCTCATATATTTTAGGTACAGTTTAAAGCCAATTTTCAAATTATATTACCAGAATTATTGTCATAAAAACCTGTAGTATTGTCTATTTAATCGTAGATTAATGCTCAATTCATTGTCTGCCAGACATCCTTTAAATTCAATCCACGACCCTTTAGAATTATATTTATTTTCGAGATGAATTTTTGTTGCTTTTTCGATCCGGAGAATGAATCGCGAAGTCACTTTCCTCCGCGGCAGATACGACGTGCTTCTGCGTCGAATAGCGACAAACATAATTTGCCTAAGATCAAAGATTTTTAGAGAACTTACCGTAAGTGGATCTGTACCGATGACTGTAACATGGTGGCCCCTGGCTACCAAAGTCTTCATGATTGCCTAAAAATACAAAATAACTCGAGGATAAGAAATAGATCTAGTTAAATCAGATATTTTAGACTTTTTCTTCTATTTATAAGTTAAGGCTATATAGCAACCCATCTCACTTTACCAATTCCTTCGTCCAAAATCATATGGGGAGGTTGAAGATGACGTAAACCTCGCTACGTCATAAAAGAAGACATGATATGAACTTTCACTTGGTCGTGAGAATTTTTTAATGTTTCTGTTTTCCTTATTAATGTTTTTCGTTTTGTATTTTTTCGGTAAGTTTACTTTTAACTCATAATGCAATGATTTATGCGATACAGGGCTTTATCATCGCTGCTTTAATAATTTTAGTTTCGTTTCTTTTATACGCTGAAGTCCAATGGGGTTTACCAATGTTTTATTAATTTATATAATTGTTCTTAACTGGCATGAAGACGTAATTCAATGGCCAGTAAAAAATCTTGATTTATTGTGGCTGAGTGTATTATATTCCGGAAATTACCCATAACTAATTATCTTCAAAAGGTTACTCAAAATTTTGCGATTAATATTTCTCATTTATTAACCGAACTTTTAAATCGTAGGAATAAATTACGAAAAGAAATAGTGCTAAAAAAGAATTTGAACTAGTAGGGGATCCCTTCAGCGCTTTTGGGAACGACTGAAATCTAATGACTGTGGCATGAATTTAGAATATTTTCCCTTTTTTGACATACTTACTACTTCAGTCCCCTTGCTGGGAAATATTATCCAGGCAGAATCGGTGCTCATTGCGACGACGAAAATTAAAGTTATTAACATAATTATATAATTGTGTCTACTGATTACTTTTCAAATTTTGTTCATCACTGGGAGTAAGACAATAATTCACCTCAAATATTCACTGATAGACACGAATTGAGAAACTTCTTAAATTTTACCCTTCCAACGGCACGATTTAAGGAACTCCGTAACCTGGCCGTTTGCGCCAATAGGAACTCTCCTTAACCGCGCAGGTAGCCATTTTACCCAGGCCTTACTTGAATAGAATGAATATTAATATAAGGCATTCAGTTGTCACTCTTTCATGACTTGGTACTTTGATGTGTAAAAAGGTGATGAATTATAATTATTTCTCTGAACAAATACATATACTGCATAATAGTCATAATAATAAATCAATACTAGAAACAAAATAAAATATACTCCAAGAAAATGAAACTGGCATTGGAAACAAGAAAAAAAATAAAAAGATGCTAAGTTATGTTTCCGGACATTTAGCTAGAAGTTAATCATTTTTACGGAAGTTAAACCACATAATTTTTAATAAAAAATTGATTTATAAATTACAAAAAATAGAATTAAACCATTTCAGTTAAAGAAATCGATAATGATACTGCATGCTACAGATCCTGGATGGTAATAAATATTAGAATTGCAACCGTAGCATTAGAGAGGAAAAGAATAAAGGAAACCTTCAAATTTGCAATTCAAATTTAAGTTCAACTTTTACTAATTGATCATTTTACGCTATCGACCAGTTTTCCGGATGTGTGGACCGTTGCCGTGCTATTTTAACTATACTAGTTACAGTTGCGTCTGCAGAACTGTCATTTTAGAAACTGAAGCGCGACAAACATTACTTCAGAAATTCCGTGAATCAAGACTGATTAAGTGTTTTAAGGGTTTAATCCATCGAATATGATGTGACAAATGATTTTAAAAGCAGATCAGTTTTATTTGCTAAAACGAAAGTATGTCGTATGAAAATATATATGTATCGTTGGATTTTTTGTACTATAACCACATCAAAAATATATGGTTCGTACATATCATTAAATTAAATTATTAAACAATTACTAATATTTTGTATTTTTACTTAAAAAAAATCATAAAACATACTTCTAAATTTAAATATATTTAAATAATGAAACTACGGCCACCAAGGGGCCCCGAACTGCATTTGCCCAGGGGCCCCGACTTCGATAGGTACGCCGCTGAAACAAAGTATAGTATTTTGTTTGCGTCTCTTCGCGAGTACTTAGGTTAAACTGAAGTTCATTAATAACACAAACAGGGTTGAAGTTTAACTCACCTGAAACGGTAATTGGTGACTAATTGAGGGAGTAGGAAAGATCCCCAGGATTCGTGCTGCTCCTGCTCCGCCATCGTTGGATACAAATGAAGCCAAGATTCCTACCAGCCACCAAGATCGCAGCATCGCACGTGGAGTCATCTTCGCTTCTGAGCTGACGCAATGAAAAAGCATAAAAACACATGGTTAACCTTGAGAATAACTCGCAATGCTGAAGATACTCGGAGCCCATCTTCTGTAGCAGAAACTTATCGTGGGTACCTTGATGATGATTTTTAAACAATCTTGCTTCTTTCTGCTCTTATTATGTTTGCATGATTTTTATTCGTGTTTGACCGAAGGAGGTTGTGTCCTCATTGTAACACGGTGTCTACTTTGCAACTTACTTTTCTCTTTACAGATGTTTTTCGGTAACTTTATCTTTGAAATGTTACATATGCGCGTTTTTTTCTATTTACAGCCCATTTATATACAATAAATATATATAATTGTCGCCTGCAGAATTCGATTGTTCAGAAGAAATACTTTCTAATGTCAACGCAACGGAAACGAAAATTACTTTTTTAATACGAAGTCTTTTTTATCTTACAAATTTCGGAGTGCTTTTTAAGGCTGTCATAGAAAAGGAAATTGAATTTCTAATATTTAGGTTGTTTATTTTCTCTTATTCGTTTGAACAACGTAAATTTTTCTTTTTTTAATAAAGACAGTGAACGAATGCGACGAGATTTTCTCTTCTTAACCATGAAAGTCTTTCTGTCGTAAGAATGTTTTCAAGTGTCTTAACTGATATGTTATCAAAGAAATGGCAAGTGTGTGCGCTTCACTCAACATTTTATGACGAAAAACGATATCATTAGCACAACATAACCCACAGAAAAAAGTTAAAACAACAAATGCATTCATAGAAATAAATATTAATTACAGTGTTATCAAATTTATTTCCGGATATCTGTTGACAAATAGGCAAGTACAAATATATACATTTTTGTTTACATAAAATTACTGTAAATCGTAGTCAAATGCGTGGTAAGGCAAAAAGTGAGATATTTCGAAGAATCAAACGAAACAAAGTGCTAGTGCGCTGAGGTGGAAGTGTATTTAATATCAATATATTGCTGTAATCCTTATTTATGAAATTTATTGTCGTTAGTATTGATGATGTTTTGACTCACCATACATCATAGTAAAGATCTACGTGGTTCAATGAATTATTATTATTATTTTTTCTCGAGTTTGTCTCATTTTCTATGTAAATAGTTATTTAATGTTGTTGGAAAATATCGATTGTTTATGTACGTTGATGGCGCAATATTATTGTACTCTACAACAGAGATATTAATATATGTCAAAATAGCTAGGGGAGTTTAATGAAATAGTTAAATGATCAAATAAGAATAAATTGTCCATAAATTCAATTAATTATTCAGTGAAACCCTATGCAAACAAAACAATGTTGAAAATACTACATAAATATAGTCAATATGCCAAATTCCAGTTCAAAAGAGCTTTATTTTAACAAAAAAATATACAATATATATGGCGGGGCTTAGGGCCCGTGCGTAGACTTAGGCCCTAAAATGTTAAATTTTGCCTCAAATTTGTTAAAATTTAAATGTTAAAGGTTAAATTTTGTTAAAAATGCCTCAATATTAAATTATGGAGTTGAAGTATGGAGAAATACTAGCCAGGTACTCAAAAGTAAACTGAATTCGATTAAAAGAAAAATACTAAAAATTGTAGCTGAGAATAAGAAATTGAATATTGAACAATTGATACTATTGTGATACTTTCTGAATGCATATGGAGTCAGTGAATCTACTTTTAACTCAGTGTCGTAATGATATCAACAAAATTGTGCAAAGTAGCACTTACATATTGTTCCACATATTTTAAAATAATAATAATAATGAACTAAGGGTTTTGGGAGCGGTAGCACTTTCCGCAGAATGGGGTTTGCTCCTTCTGACACCTGTCCTCACTACCCCCAGGGACACGTGAAGCGTAATACAGATTCTAGACTTCGCGGGAGTGGATAAGCTACAATCTCAGATTTCCATGCCATGGAATAATATGTCCAATTTTAAGTAAATTTTTTCTTCAAGAAAATATTTGGTTGGTGAGTACCATAAAGAAACAATCTCATAACCTTGTAATTAAGGGGAAAGATGTAATCGACAACATGTCTTCGCATAATGTCGTTTACAAAATTACCCCTTTTGCTATATAACGTAAACATTTTGGGCGACGAGTTTTTTAAAACAAATAATTCAACAAATTATTAAATAATTTTCAGCGATAAAGATAGTGCATAAGATAGTATAAGATAATGCATATGTCATTACGAAAATTCAGGAAATACAATACTTATTAGAGAAAAAATCGCGAAAAATTATGAAGGCGAATAATTTTAAAGAACATTTGTACTGTTTTGTTACTTTTCAAATAATGTACACAATTTACATATTTCAAAATCAATTTGTGGGGCATGTGCTAACGAAGTCAACAAATTAGTACTTAGGAAACCTTGGAGTAACAAACGCCTTCTCCCGATTGACCGCCCACACACGAAGTTCCCAGGACGCACCAGACGAGAACTGACTCCATTGACCTTGGGTTCATGTCGCAAATGGCTCGTCACTCGCATTAGAATCCTTGAGTAGTCTAAGCAACGAGGAAGGGTCACACGGAAAAGAAACACTAATGATGAAGTGTGTAGATTTACCATATATCTCTGAAAACGATTAAATAGGAAAAAATATGTTTTATGGAGAAAACAATACAAATTCTAAGACCTTAAATCACAACCTCAAAAATTCTCCCAAAAAAATAGCATTGACTAGCATAATCTCGAAACACTATTTGGTATTGTAAAACGTTTTCGGAATTTGAGTTCATAGGCGCCGCGTGAGTTTGCGAAAGAAAAACACTTGGATGCGGAGAGAAAACGAGGAAGCAAAGATGCATTGAAGTGAGATGATTGTAAGTCTCGCGTTGTTTTGCTCCAATGTGAGTCCGTGGAGAGCGACTGGGCGGAAGTAGGGGCAGATAGGAAACGGAGGATGAGGTCGTTGGCGCTGATATCCATCGCATTGGCTTACTTATGCGAAGGCCCGCTCTTGAAGCAGAGGTGTTGCTGACCTCATTACTTATTAACTAGACGACCCTGCCCGGCTAGATTAACTCAGTTAAGAGCAGGGAGACATGCATGTATTAAAAACGTACTCTTCGTCACTAGAAACAGAAAATGGTTTCATATAACAATATATTTAAAGAGTTCATAACGACATGGATATTTCAGAACTTAACTCCGAAGAATCGGAAAAATTGTGCAGGACCAATTCTACCTTCCGGTCCAACGCCGTAGAAAAATATCCAGATGAGATATCAAAAAACGGCTTTTTTTGCCATGATTCTGGAAGGGACTTTGTTCTCGGAAATTACAAATTGAATCATTTTATGTGAAAAAAAATCCCTTCTTTGATGGCAAAGAAAAGCCGTTTTTCAATATCTCACCTGAATTCTTTTCGAAACATATGAAAACACTTTCACATAACTCCATGCACCATAAATACTCAATAGAGGTTGAACACTCACATGATTCTTGAGGTTAATTACTACTCGCACACGTCCGAGTAGTATTCCTCCGCGCTGTTGGCGCCGATGGGGGGGTGGGGGTGGATGTGGATTGCTGCGGATTACCGTATCCCTCCGCGCCATCCCCTCCCTCTTCCACCAGCATCAGTTATGCGGGACGAGGGCGGCGCGGGTCATACAACTCGCCGGCCATCCGGCACGACTCGACGAATTCGTCTAGTTTCATCTCCCGGCAGCGCTTTTCATTTTATAAAAAGGAAGGCGAAGCTAATTATTTTCGGAGCGGATAAATGATAATCTAATATATAGTGAATGTATAGCAAATGTACCTTGTAAAACATATACCTGGCGAGATTGCCAGGTATGTGTTTTTTTTCCGCATGCCGGAAGCAAGGGCAACACTTTTCGCTCCACACCAAACCCCCTCGATGGAGTTGGTGTGGGCGCCAGTGTCTGGGTCCTGCAGAAGTTGAGAAAAGTTTCAGAAAATGTGAAGTACGAATATTGAACTATTGGCAATGTATTGAGTTGATCATACCACAAAGGTGAGAGAGTGGTTCACCGTGAGGTGCTCGTACCCCGATGCCCCCAAGGCGCCGTACGCGCGCCAGCAATCGGAGATTATGGTTGTGCCTGTTAGCAAAGGCGAGGAGGAAATAATAGGTGCAAAGTGCTTTCGGTAAAAGAATGAAAAAGTACGTTTCTCTTCATACATACCTGGCACAACCCAATCCTGAATGAGCGGTACTAGAGTTTCGCCGTCCCTCTTTTCCACCGGAAACAAACATACCTGCCCAGTACCGCGCTCGTACAACCCGAAAACCCACTGACCCATAAGTTTATGTCCCCTGTGGTACTTACGACGACCGAATTTCGATTCGTCGATCTCAACTACCTTACCGGGTCCCCCTTAGGGTTTTCTGTTCACCACCATTGCATCGTAGACCACCTCTCGACAAAAGCTGGTCCAATTAACCGCGGAGGTTTTTGTGAAGCCTATTAACATCGAAATCGAGGTCGGGAGTTCGGGCGACCCACTGGGCAACGAACAGGAGAATGTCCACCAGCGAAAATTTGGAAGCCGCGAAAAACGTTCCCGTGCGGTACGACACTCTGGTTCCACAAACTTTCTTCATCTTTGTTTTGGGCACCGGGACACTAAACGTGCACCTCCACGCATACCCACCGGCCCTGTTAAATACCAAATCATTAGAATAAAACATTACTCATCTCAAAAGACCCGTATCTAAAATTACGACTCCCACTAATGAATTACCTTGAGGAGTCCTCATACAGTTTAAGTTGATTCCCGCACTTTCGGCACAAGTAAGTGCCCTCCGCGGGAATCAACTTTAGACGTACAAGTGCGGCATGGAGAGCTACCTTATTGTCCTCCAATTTCACTAAGTCACATATCTTGTACACTACTGATAACATAAAAGGGTCCATTTATTTTTCTAAGTCCCACGCTCTGACCAGTTTTGGATATGTTAGGTTTGCAACGCCTCTCTCCTTTTGCTTCCCCTTCGACAGGGGAAGTTTCGTTCGACCAAACGTCTATTTGAAACGGCGTCCATATTTGGAAGACTAATAGTACCGCTGGTAAATCGTAACGAGATAAAATGTTTCATTACACCGCAATTAAAGAAATATTTTGTATTTTTTTATTATACACATTTTGGAATTCTATAACAAAAATATTCTGTATATTCTTGACTTAAAATAAACTTTACCATTCTCTATATTTAAACGACATCTCGAGAATCGTTGTCTCGCAAGGTCTTCATAGGCAATGTAAAAGATATTCGAGTTTCTGTAAAAAACGTTTGCGTAATACTGTGATAAAATATAGTTTTTAACAGAATTTGAATATAATTGCAAGATATCGTATGGAATTGGTATAATTCGAATCACAAATTACTTATAAATATTCCTATAATTTCTTATATTTATACAGTGAAGTAAAGAAATCAAATCTCATTGCCTACAAATGATGTGTATTGTCGAAAGTAATTTCACATAATTTGCGATTCTCTTAAGTTTTTCATATATGTGAAAAGGAATTAAATAAATATAGAAAACGTTTGTCTCAAATATGAACTAATAACACAAAAGTTTAATTCTCGAGTTATAAATAATATAAAACTACTTAAGGAACAAATAAATTACATCTTCTAGTGACATATTTATCCACGATATAACAATTTGGTAGTAATCGTGCAACCTAAAAAAATAATCAGAGATCAATAATATGAAAACCTCGTTGACGAATTTTTTTACAATTGAAATACTTTATATATTCTACATATTTAACTCACTCCTCATTTATAATGTTAGTATCGATATTCAGTATTATTTATTGATTTCCAGAGCAGAGAACGAACATTGTCATTTAGAAACATTCTTTGCGGGTATATAACTTTTTACGAAGCAACATGGATGTTACATTTGTGAAGATAAACGTATTAGTCAGACATTCAGTATAATATTTACAGTAAATTTAAATCGAGCGAGGCAGTTAACAAGGTCGTATTTAGTTTTATATGTTAAGTTATTGTAAATTGTAGTTCGCCGTATTCCTGATACAGTGTCATATTCTAAGGACTTGTTATTTTAAATCTAGAAATCTTCTCCAATTAACGTAACATTTTGCCGTCAATTCAACAGAGAATTTCATATTTTCAGAAAGTGTTCAACAAATATGGGATATTATACGAAATATAGGTTTTTTCATTGTAATATTTATGTTACTTACGCAAAATACTTTAATGGCGTTCTATTTTTTACTGGCTGTAAAATTAGAAATTTAGATCGCTGAAATTTTTCCGTCGGACAAACGAAGGCGCGAATGACACGTAATTTCGTTTAACAAATAGAAGAAAATCCTCAGGGTGTTTTTCTTGATTTATCCAAAGCATTCGATGTCATCGATCACGGAATTCTCCTTTCCAAATTGCATTCTTTAGGCATTCGTGGACTTCCACATCAATGACTAACTTCCTATTTAAAAGATAGATATTTATAGGTCGAAATATCGAAAACTAAAAATAAAATACTTCAGCTTTGCCTTTCAGAAACAAAGTCATTTACTTACCCCAAGGATCAATTCTCGGCCCTATACTCTTTTTATTGTATGTGAACGACATGTCATCCTCCTCATCAGATTGCAAAATGGTTCTTTTTGCTGATGACACTAATTTACTATGTAAACACACCAACGCTCAAAACTTTTTGTCTAACCTTTCGGCTTGGTTCCATGCAAATCGTCTCATAGTAAACAGTGTCTATGTCATTTCACAATAGTATCACAAAATCTTTACCCAAGGTTTCTCTTTCTATACACGGAACACAATTAGAAACTGTTACTAATACAAAGTTTTTAGGTCTCCATATAATTCCCTGCCCAAGAATATAAAAGATATTATGAAATTGAATCTCTTCAAATCCAGGGTTAAAAACTACCTCCTGCACCAGTGCTTCTACAATGTAAAAAAATTTATTGATTTTAATGTACTTTATCACGCCATTGCTGTAGTACTTTTAAAATAACTTATATTAATTCCAAAAACTATTTTCTAGCATGATTTTTGTATCTTATGATCAATATTAATTTAGTTTTATGTGTACTCAACTTTGGCACGGTTGTGTACATTAATTCTGTAGCCCCATCATGGCCCGGGTTTTTCTCCGGTTTTCCTTCGGGTAGAAGCGGATTTCTTATACAGGTTCTCTAGGCTTTGTCTAGGGACGTGTTTATTGTAACAATAAATCGTGAATTTCGTGTTATTTCAATTCTTATGATATTTAAACACAGTACTCAGAATAATCTATAGTTTTATAATAATTTGTAAAATAAATGTAAAAATAAATGTAAAAACATGTAAAATGAATTTTTTGTGTTAAATTACTAACATATTGACATTCTATTAGTATGTATGTACATCGATAAGGCCTGCTAAGGACCACGAAAGACGAGTACCAGTAAGGCTGTTATTGATTTGAGTTTACTCACTAGACTCGTCGTAATTTTACCGAGATCGGAGGAACAGCGTCTGGATATGATCCACACCACTGTATCCGAGCGTTACAACAAGAGGTCGGACTCTTCATACATCCCAGTTAATTAAATTGGGACATGGATATAGAAAGCTACAAATTTTATTTTGCCCCCTCCCGGATATTGAAACCGGGATAACATGGTGACAAGCAATCACGCTGACACTGTGGCCACGACGGGTTAACTCTATTAGTATTATAATTCGTAGCTAACTTTTTATCTTATCTAGGAATTTTTGTTTAAATTTTTGAAGCCGCCTCTGCCTAAGGAATTGATGGGATGATCCCTTGCATGTTTCCGGAGAATAAATTAGTTTACTGTCATCCACGTGGTCTATTGTTTTTATCTTATTACTTTCAATATCGGCAGTTCTTTTAGCATACCGACAAAGAAGAAATTTGTATAACCGATTTGTTAGGCAAGCAACATTTAAATAACCTACAGATCACAGCAAAACATTACGTTTAATAAATAAATTCACCAGCTCAGAAGCATATCCTAAAAGTACAATTGTTTCTTCCCTCGTGTTTAATATTAAAATGCACCAACGATGCATAAAACAAGAAACTGCCTCTTGTAATTAATTTCTTATTCCAAACTCTACATGTAAAATAGGAAATTATTTTGGAACCTATTGCCAACTTAGAGAACACGATAGTGAAAGGTTCGTTTCAATATGTTGATTTGGATATGCGTGATTCAAATTCAAACGAAG
>NNCF01127852.1:80483-95428 GCA_002313205.1 Laupala kohalensis | reverse complement strand
AAAGGACCAGAAATTATGAAGGAGATGGGATTTGACATATAGAATTGCCAACAATATAATTTAATAACATGAAAATGAAAGTAGCAAAATAAACCATTAAAATAAGGAATTTAAATGAAGGATTCTAGATGACTTGCTGCGATGAGGTGGAGCGATAGTATGAGGAGGTGAGTCTCCAAAGGCCTCGTGCTGTGGATCGGACGGCTGGTGTGATGTTGAGATGATGAGTTTCGTTTGGGTTGAAGTTGAAGGGCCGGTTCCACGTTGTACGAATGGACTACGGTCGAAAGCATCAGATGGGCTTCGGGTGAACGCGCGAGAATACTTGACTCTAACATCAGTTATTTATTTATTTATTTACTGTGAATAGGTTGTCATACAGTTGGCAGCTAAGATTGGAGAAGGAAAAAAGAGGTAGAGAGCTCTTCAAATCTATACCCAAGTTCGTTATGCATAAAAGAGGAAAAAGTGGTTCGATCCTTCCAAGGATGAACCAAATTCTTTCGGGGCATTGAGATTTCAATGAGTATTTAAAAAAAAAAAAAAAAGGAAACTGAATTCAGGACAGTATGTGTAGAATGGTCAAAGAAACGGTAGAACATGTAATATATGAAAATAGGCACGATAGATACAAGAAATTTACAAATTTTTAACATCAGCTAGTGAGCAGCCTAGTTGTCAAGAGGAAAAAACGAACTGGGGTGGCGTCTCTTCCAGGAGAATTCGGAGACGATGTTGGCGTGCTCGCCAGATTAGAAGTAAAGAGCAATAAAATGAGAATGCTGTCACCCCGAGCGAGTTACGGAGAATGAGACACTTCAGCTCGTCCCAGGCATGTTCGCAGTGTTCGTAGTGGCGAGGGCCCACGTGACAGCTCGTGACGTCACAGGTCGACCGCGTATCGATATGCGGATATCGATCGTCTATCTTGTTCGGTTGACATGATGCTAAGTTCTTTTAATTTGTTCCGGCGGGGAATCGTAGAATGCAGTTCGTGTGGATTGCGTGGTGATTTATAAGACTTGTTTGTTAATTAGTACCATGTTCAACCTCTTCTTCCCCCATTCATTTATTTTTTTGAACTCGAAAGCGTGAATTTTAAATGAACCTATGAGGTTTGAAGAAATAGTTCATAGAAGCTCAACAATCGAGAGATGTCACTCAATTGGCACAAAGAGCGACGAGTCCATAGATTGTTCATTTGCCCTATGTAGCTATAATGTAACCAAATCGCAACACCTCTGTATCTACAAAAACAAAATATCGTCGTGAAGTATTATCATGAATATTCCATACATTTTCATAAACAAATAGCCGTAGATAAGAATGAGTAAAAACCTAAATCAGTGATCGCAGTTGCAAGGAACCGTCGAAGAAGACATAGAAAAATGTTATGACTATATTTATAAATAATAAATAAATAAATAATACTGAAACTCACCAATGCAGAAATGTACCAATATTATGAGGCTTATAAATTTGAAACTTTATTCGAAAAAAAAAATTCCTTTCTCTCGATTTCAAATTAACGGGACTTCAAATCGTAAAATCCAGGCACCCGTCTGGTCGTAGGCGAAGGGTCATGCACCCTTCACAGGAAACATTTTCACACTTTTGACCCCCATCGTAACGCACGTCATGAGACATATAGATCTAAAATTTGCACCCTCATATATTGAAACGTACTAAAACTTAGCTAAATTATTTCCAAAACTTTTGTAAGGGACGATTTACAGCTCGGGTATAAGAAATTTATGAGTTGCAGCTAGATAAGTGGGCTAAGTCCGCTCCACATAGTTCAGAAATATTTGTTATTTGAATAACCAAGTCATGACCTCAAGATTTTTCTGTTTGTTAATATTATTATTAAAAAATAATGTAAACTTTATATGTACGAGTGTCGTATGTGACAAACTACCATTTCTGTTGTTAGAGTAATAAGTCTAGCCCTGAAGAAGAGATAAAATTTAACCTCGAAACGTTGGCTGAATAAACAATATAATAATGAAAGATGTCTTATTTAAAATCTAATGTATGTGAAATGAAAAGTAATTGGCGAATGAAATTGATTGTCTCAAATTGTGACACATACTCAACAAGGTTTAATAGTGAATTTTAATAATTATTCATACCTATTTGTATAGCACATTGTTACATACCAAACACTTAGGTACGTATGTCACGAGGTATTTAACCTATTAATATAAAAATTCCGTTGAAATGTGAACGTCAGGATTAAGTGGCGAGAGTCGTGGAGATTGCAATACCTCTCACTGCTAAGGGACTTGAAGTCAGCTCCCGACAATACTTGGATCATCAGAGGTCTCACCCGTCGGCGCCATGGGAAGAAGAGAAAATAAACGCGGATTTGCTTCATCATACCAGACATATGTAATGATAAAATCGTTAGGGTACTAAGAGACACAGGAAACATGATATCAACGTTATCTGAAAAGTTTTACTTAGATTAGAAACAAACCTGATATGAATGTTCCACATTTCTTCTTAAAACCGCACTGGCTAACCAGGATGGGTAGGATTAGACGTGAAATAACGTAAAAGGAACGAAATTAGGATATAGTACATGGTATTTGTGTACTCTGTGATGAATAATCGTATATCCAATGATATGGTGCACCCTTCAGACCACATGAGGTGCACGACAACCATAAAGGTGGCGGTTAGAAAGAGCATGACACGACAAAATCGAAACATCTGCTATGAAATGGTTTTACGAAATGGGAATGTGAAAAACAATAAATTTTTCAGTGTTAAACCAAGAATCCATGTGTGTCCATCTCAGGAGAATTTTGTTTCTTAGTAGAGTAGTTAGGGGTAGAGGAAAAAAAGCATAGTTCCGATAGCTTTTGTGTTTCCCCAGGGAGTGACTTCGGCTACTCCCTATCATCTTAAAAATGTTACCATTTTATATGGTAAGTGATAGAATGTAGATACGCTTGACACCATTGCATCAGGAATGGTGACGGAGAGTCATTTATTTTTCGGAGAATCAATGATGGCGAAACTTCAAAACATAAATAATTGTAAAGATAACATTAGACATTGAAAAGTATAGTTTCACTCTGTTCACATGTTGTAAAAAATAGCTTTGAAATTTATTTTTATGCTTTTGGTATAATCATGTTGCATTTTCATGCTATTTTGTATTGAAATAACAAAGTTCCGAGAACTCGCTTTCTGAATTACAAATTGCTGTGGAACAAGATCGATGAGATAATTATTAATATCTCTCTTTTTTTTCAAGTGAGAGGTAAAATATCATACTTTCCCCGAAACCGAGGGAAACGATTCAAGTTAAAGTAATTATTTATTCTATCTCTTTCAATATTTCATAATTTTTGTTGTATGATGTTTTCTTTCTGTAGACTGTTAAAATAATGCGAAGACCAGAAATTACCGGAACGAAAATTGAATATGTTTGTTCATGTATGGTATTCTACCTTTGCAGATGCTGGAGGTATCAGAAAGCATTTATGAGACACTCACAAATAGTCCTCAATTTAAAAAGTTCTGTTTTTGTAATTATTGAAAGAGTGTAGTCCCACAGTGAAAAGAAAAAGTCTTTAACAAAAAAATTAGGTGTCTTCAGACTTATATTTTGTCTCATTGGTGCCATGCGGAAAACGTCCGGTCAATTTAAGAAGTTAATGTTTGCTTTTACCGTGAACACAAATGTTTTTGCAATTATATTAAATTCTTCGTTTGATGTGGAAAAATTGAATTTACTCGATGTATTTTCAGACGTTTATATTGAAGTAGTTTTTTTTCAGTCATAATCAATTAATCCCCAGAATATTAATACATGGTCCTAATACACATCTACCTACAAGCACGCACGAATTACGAATAAAAAGGTGCCTGCATGAATGGAAAATGATCACAGTCAGAGCAAAGGTAATGATAAAAATAATTATAATAACAATAATTATAAGGAATATTTTGTAGATTTATTTTAAAGAGACATTAGGACAAATACTATGACACGAGACTGTCAACTCTAAGTATAAAAACATTAGATGCAGAAATGTGAATTTACTTCACTGTTTCTTCTTGATGCCATTTATAGCAGTAAGTGTCTTTTTTTCACCACAGACCGCGCGCCAGGCAAAACCAATGAGTAGACGAGTGGCATACACCAACACAAGCAGTCCCACCAACACAACAGCCAGCACGTCAAGTAACAGGTACTCGTACCACGCCAGATGCAAAGAAGCTGCACGTAGATGAGGAGCTCCGTTGTGTCGCAACACGTATTCGATCCACCACAGCGCATTGTCCAGTGACGTAGCTTTGTGCTCGCGATATACAGCTGACAGGCGACGCATGTTCTCTTTGCAGCTGCGGATAAAAAGTAATTTATGACAAAAATCAAAATTTTATACCTTATTACTTGGTTTTAATCCTAAGAAGATTTAAGAACTTAAGTATATTTACGTAAACCTAACTGTAACATTGACTTCTCCGTCACGAAATATAACAATTATTTTATTAATCATAAAAATTACTGTCCAAGAAATAAGTTATAAATTGCATATGACCAGGCGGAGGAAAATAAAAATAATTTAGCAAGTTAGGGGCCAACACATCAATTTCGATCAAAGAACCTAAAGGAAGTGGCCGATTTAACTTCTGCATCGCGAGACAAAATTAACACATGACCCCCTGTAACATGAGAACGAAAATATTTAGTTGGTTGTTATAATATCTACATAATATCAGCAAATTTACTAGGTTATAAAAGAACAATTATTTAACAAATGCGTACTATATCATATCTTTAAGTCATTCCAAAAATGTTACCAGTAAATCTCATCTATTAAAATAACTGAAAATTGAAGATTTCTAATAAAAATAGCAATAGTAAAACTAACTCCGAGGGCTGTACATAATTTCCCTCTACAGTCAAGAAAACCGAAGAAAAGCCCGGGCTAAGATGCGAAAAACAGAAATGTTATAGCTCGAATTGCCTTTGACTAGAATTATCGGCGACCCTAGTGTATCCAGTAAAATTATTAAACACAAAGACAACATAAGTTTTACCTTTTATCCCGCAACATTATATTTATTTCTTGTAAGAAAATTTGCTCTGTAAAGTCCTTTATCTCCAACCGTCGACCTATGTTTGATGAAACCATCTTTTCAGCGTTGTAAAGTTGGTCACCCGTGAAGGGTATGACGAGGAGCGGCACAGCGTGGAACACGGCCTCCTGGAAGCTCTGCAGCCCACCTTGCGTGATGAAGAGACGCACGTTGGGGTGGGCGAGAACGGATTGTTGCGGCATCCATCTCAAGATGCGAACATTGTCGGGACGCCCGGGAAGTTCCTCGTCTTCCCATTTCCAAAGAACTCGTTGTTTGAGGCGCTCAAGAACATTCATGATGGATGTGCGTAACTCCAGGGGAAGATTTTTGCTTATCACGTTGGTTCCCAAATTGAAGTAGATCACTCCATCTTTAGCTTCATCAATCCATTGTTGTAAATCCTATTTTTGAAAAAATTTCAACTAACAATTAATTCACAGTGAATAAATTTCTGTTTGTCTCTTGAATATTCTAAATAACTTCGTCTAACAACAACTACGTGTCTTAATAATGATTTGCAGGCAGAGTTACGGGGAGAATCCACTCATAAATGAATAGAACGACTCTTCAATAGCTGCTGACAGACGGTTGCACATTGATGAATCTTCCAAATCTAAAACTTTAATAATAGTGTAATGAAACTGAATTTCATCTATTTTCATTTAAGGTTACTACTGAAAAACTACAGGCTCTAATGACCTCGATTTTGGCGAGCCCTAAAGCCCAACAAAAAAAAGAAAATACAGTTAACACTGATGAAGGGGTCAGAATAACATCGAAACGTTGGTGAAAACCAATAATGAATAAATGTAATAAATTAAGAGATGTTCCACTCATTTATGAGAGGATTCTCCCCGTAATTATGCCTACAAATGATTGTCTAATTATTAAGACACAGTTGTGATTAGACGAAGTTACTTAATAATCAATTCCCCGAAGAAATAGAATGAACTTTCTTATCAATTTCGATCGAAGTTGTCAAAGAAAAAAAAGGGAGAAAATCCAGAATGAGACTATGGAGATAACTTTCATGACCATGACAAAATTGAGTGAAGATAAGTAATATTTCAATTACGAATAATAAAAAATTATTACAGGTACGAGAGTTATCGGCCATAGTGATCATGAAACGAATGGTTTTCTTTCATTTTGTGATAAGTAAGTTAACCATGTATACTAAAGGTTTACGGGTAAGGAGAGCTGTGTGGAGTGATGTTAGTTTTAAAGAAGTTACTTTAGCCCTGAGGATGACCTCAATAAAGATAGAAACTTCCGCATAATGTAAATATATGTTCTTATTTCCTAGCCAAATCATTGAAATTTTTTTACCTATTTATATATTAAGGATTTTTTAAAAGCACAGGGTTTAGCAAGGAGGGAGACTATTATCGAGAAAATTGTCTTGAACGTTCAGATGGACAGAAAATATTTAGAATGGTTAACATAAAATCATTGTAAGGTGCCACTTCGGTATAGTTGAAGTGATGGTTTTCAACACCATCAATAAAATGGGTCGTTCATGGCGCAGGAACAGTGACGATTTTAAAACCATTATATGGTCGTCAAAACGGTATTCCAAAGCGGTATAGGATGATGGAGTAAGGACCGAACGGGTTGAAAGATAGAAGACAGGAACTTCAAAAGACAGGATCATTGAGGACGGACACTGCACGGGGGATGTGTTCGAATTCCAGATAAATTTTGAAAAAGTGTGACCCACGGTAAATAGGTGCACATTAAGTTCCCTTGGAAATTATGACAGGCAGATCACTTTGCAGAATCCTATACTTGGACATCCATTCCATCCGTATAAGATAACTAGCCGACTCTCACGGCTTAACAAGTAAGATTGTTTTTGTGACACCCTTCGATTAATTTAGAGTACACTAATTCAGGAGAACGTTCCAATTACTCCTTTTCATTCGTTTAAAATTGAAAGTTTAAAAAAAATCCAGTAATTATTTTGTAATGTTCAATGCAAAAACCAAGATGATATTTAAATAAATAAATAAATTTTATTGTCAAAAAATGTGAAACTCGTTTCATCGCTGTGCATTGCGCTTGACGCTGTTTTGACTCCAACGTATCTCCGCACGCGAGGCTCGACCGCGCACCATTGCGAAGTTACAGGTTGTTGTGTTACCTTCAGTAGATTTTGTGATGTCATAAGAACGCGATTGCGAGGCGAGATTTGTAATTGATAGAGAGACGTTATATTTTCAATCGACAATGTTTGGAACAGGATGCAAAAGAGAGGAAAACCATCGACAGTCGACTCTATCGTTTTCGTAGTTCGACTAAAACCTATCGATAGTCTGAGAGTTTTACATATTTGTCAAATTTCCGCATTCAAATCACATTGATTGCGCGAAGTGAAACGTGAGAAAATATGGTGAGATCGAGTTCAATTACGGTTAAAATGATAGCATAATATACCCACTTGTAAATGAATTCCTTGGGGGTCATTTTTATTTACGATTTGATAATGTTGCCAACTCAATGGATGTGTGGTTACCTAATAATGTACTATGGAAAATCTATCAAGACTTGGAAAATTGAGAATGTTTTTTTAATGACTTTGGATAGCAAATAAATAATGTACATAGGTACGTAATTTTGGGAAAAAACGCAAAAGACGGAAAAAACAAAAGAAATAAGTATTTCAATCGAGTCTTCAACTCAGATATATAAAAAAACACGAAAGAAAATAACTGGTAGGTATCACTTTTTGTAACAGTGCATTTAAGCTGATGAAGATGGGCAAATCGATATTCTTAGATTTAATAGCTGAACGGCATTTTTATCAAGTAAGGGGAATTCGATGTTTTTAAACATATTCCTGCCACCAAACGTTTGACTTGAATTTTCACTTCCAATATATTATCTCACTTGATAATGGAGTCAATGGGTACAGAAACGTCGTGAATTTTAAAAGTTTTCAAAATGTTTGTTTTGTTCTCAAGTATTTTATTCAGTGACGATGTTCTTCCACTAGAGATACTGTGTTCCGACGCGCGCGCTGCCGAATGCGTCAGGGCAACAGCGACAGAGAGCGCGCGGAAGCACCGCGAAGCAGCGTCTTCACACGGCGAGTGCGGACCATAGCGGTGGCGCAGGTGGTAGTGTTGTCGCTCATCACCATGTCATCCCAGGTTCGATTCTCGGTGGGGCCAGAAAATTTGTAGCTTTTCACATTAATGTCCCAGTTCATATAGCTGTGACTACTGAAAAGCAAACCTTTCTTCCTCTATCCAGCTCCTCCGAATATCAATAACTGTAACTATTACGAACTACTTCTACTAACCCCTCCATTTGGACCAAGTCGTTGGTAAACCCAGCTAACCGTTCCACCTTCTAACAATGACCTACCATCCAACTCCTAACTCCTAACGCTCCATGAAGATAAGCTTCAATAGCACGCTACATTTCCCATTTACAAATACAACAATAAAAGAAGCTAATGTTATTCTATGGTGCCGACCATCTCCGGCGAACTGGTTAAAAGTTCTCGACTGGCAACCAGAGAAGAGGGACTTCACGCTAGCGTTGGTCTACGACCATGAAGAGGAACGGACATTTTATTTTGATTATCTGTACATAGTTTTTTTGTAAACACTGAAGTTTATTTTTGTTTGTCCAATAAATTTGGTTATAACATACTGTCTGCTAAAAAGGTTGTTATTTATTCACATCTTATTAATCTTTCATAATCATAAAAATTCAGAAGCATACAAGTATCTTAATAATCAAGTCACCTTTGGTAATGGGTCTGGATCGTCATGAATATGAACTCCTGTAATTTGTAAGATATTGGGCAACAACGCCCGGGGATAATCTGTCGTCCAATGGTTGTTTAAGATGAGCAGACTAATATTTCTCTCGGTTTCTTCTATTGGCGGAATACCATCACCAAAATACTTTCTCATCAACGCCTCCTGTAAACAAAATATTGAAACATTATTGCGCGCACTGAAATTATGAGTCATTCATTGATTTAAAAGTATCACATGTACCAATACTGTTTCGTAACAACGCCTCGATCTTACGTTCTCAACTTCATAAAAATGTTTTTCTCTTTAATAATAAATCTTCTTTCGTTTCAATTTAATGTTGTTTCAGCAAAATCTATTCTTAGTAAGAAAAATATGAGAAACATACATTTATAGTCATTGATATTATTAAATCGGTCTTTTTTGTAGACTATTATTTATTTTATGCCACAACGTTTCACCAGGAGATTGCTGCCATCGTCAGGTGAACGTATATAAACATGTTGATTTATCTTGGTAACAAGTTGAAAACAATATAAACACATACAAATATATTCAAATAAAACAATGACATAGAAAAAAAATTGAAAAAACAAACCACCACTGACACTGATAACGTATCCAAAATTTATAGTTATTGAGGATAATTTTCTGCTTTGATGGTTTCTTTTTTAATTTTCGTGGAAAGTTTTAAATTCTTCACCAGAGTACATGAATACTCGGCGATGCGTCATACTGACCTCCGCAGGTATTATTTCAGTCTTCTGAAGATAAATCGTCCATAAACAGACGTACGTGTTGTACATTCGCTGCCAGAACGTCATGGTGTCAGAATATTTATGTTGAAGGTCTGGGTTCATGGCTGGATTATTGGGATTTCCAATAGAAATATAATCTTTTGTCGTTGCTCCCATTGATATGATTCCTATAATGGGAGGCGAACCAACTGCATGGATGAGTCCAAAATAAGCACGGTAGAACAACCATTCCATTATAACCAGATCAAAAGTTTTGTTTCCATTTTTTCTTGAAATAAATTACAATTAGATAAATGTTCATAATTTATTTGCTATTGTAGTGTGTAACATTTTCAATTTTATAGATAATCATAATCCCAACTAAGCAAATTGTGTTATGCGTTCCGAATCGTAGTTCATGTTTTATGTCCATATACAAGTTTTTTTATTTATACAAGTCGTATTTCTAGCTGTGTTTATTTTTCAGATGTTTATTCCTATTTACGGTATTACATTGTATTTTGGAGCAACCCTGCTTTCTGAATAAAAAATGGAGTAGGTTGAATAATAAGTAAAGGAATGTAAGAGTTAAGAAAATGACATCTCCAAAATTCATGTTGACCTTTTTTTAGGGTATTAAATATACTTACTATTATAAACGTAGGCTTCCGCGGCCGGAGTCAAAATAAGCTTGTTTGTCTGGGACAAACAAGCTATACTTACTATTTCTTGCACTAGCATCGTACCTAGCAATTGCACATTGTGTTTGTTAAAACTGAATCATTGGAATGTAACCCCTTCTTTAAAAGAAGCTGCTTTGTTTACTAACCCACATTTCAGACAGTAAGAACCGATGGCGGATCTAGACCGTAAGAGAGGGGGGGGGGGCTAACCAGGGAGCATTTTTGATTAAAAATTATGGTTTTAAAACGCAAATATTATACATATTATCTTAATAATAAAAAAAATTATTGTCAAACAAAACAGTACAAACTGCGTAAGACCACGTGGAGGACAATAAACTAATTTACTCTCCGGAAGCAAGCAAGGGACCATCCCATCAATTCCAATCAAGGGCCCTAAGGTAGAGGCGGATTAAAAAAATTCAGCAAAAGTTCCTAGATAAGATGAAAAGTTATCTGCGAGTTATAATGCTAATAGAATGTCAATATGTTTGTAATTTAACGCAAAAAATTTACATGTACAAATTATTATCGAACTATAGATTATTCTGAGTATAGTGCTTAAAAATCATAAGAATTGAATTAAACACTAAATTCACGATTTATTGTTACAATAAACACTCCCCTAGACAAAGCCTCGAGAACCTGTATAAGAAATCCGCATCTACCCGAAGTAAAACCGGAGAAAAACCCGGACCAGAATGGGGCTACAGAATTAATGTACACAATCGTGCCAAAGTTGAGTACACATAAAACTAAATTAATATGAGTCATAGGACAACACAATAATGCAAGAAAATAGTTTTCGAAATTAGTATAAGTTATTTTAAAAGTACTACAGCAATGGCGTGATAAAGTACAAGACGAAATTAACTTTTATTAAAATCAATAAATTCTTTTACAGTGTAGAAGCACTGGTGCAGAAGGTAGTTTTTAACCGCGGATTTGAAGAGACTCAATTTCATAATATCTTTTATATTCTTGGACAGGGAATTATATAGAACGATTCCCGAATGATACAGTCCTTTTTGGCAAAGAGTGGTTGACACTCTAGGACGATGACATCTTTAAATAATTTGTATCAAATAAATCATTAACAATCTGGTATTATTAATAACAAGAATTATTTATTAAAGTTATTAATATGGTATTATTAATTTTATTAATCTGGTATTTTTATTAACAATAACAATTATATTGCTAATAATAATAATTTTATTACTAATAAAAATAACAATTATAACATAACAATTATTAATCTGGTAACACTCTTACAAAATATGCCATTTATCAACTTCTATTCTATCTGTTAAGAGTTCAGGTCCAATGCGGTGAGGGGGGGGGGGGCTATAGCCTCCTGAGCCTCCCAATAGTACCGCCATGGGTAAGACCAATGTTCATCGTCCCGAACTCTTTGCCAAAAAGTTTCGTATCGTCCAGGAATCGTTTTAAATAAATCCTTTCCAAGCGATATAAAAGATGTCATTATTATGAATTTCTTCAAACACATGGTTAAAGGTTTCGCCCTGCACAATCTTTTGTATAACATTAAACAATTTATTAATTTAAATAAGTTAATGTGAGTTTCAATTTTCGCATTAAATATAAATCTTAAAATTCTAATTTAAAATAATGTCAATTTCTTTTATGCTTTATAACGTATAATACGTTTAATACTATAACTATAAGTTACTGTGTCTATCTTTTCGACTTTTCTTAATTCTTTACGACCATTAATAGACAAGAACACTAATTTTTGTTAAAGTTTCACGTACAAATTTCGTGTATGTGCGTGACAGTGCAATTAAAATTAATATTAAACAATAAACAAACATAACTACACTCAACTATTGAAAATATTGGTCTGTGTCCGATATGAAACATGGGCAATGCCGATTAAGTAACATATCCGATGTGTACCTATTCCGACAACTGTTTTCTCAATCGAAAATATAATATTCCCCTTATCCATCACGTGTGCCTATAAACAATTATTCACAATAACATTATTCCATGTATTATTGATAATATTTCTTCATTTTTTTTACATACTTTAGTTTTGAAGTACCTCAGTTCGTCCCATGGGAAATACCGAAAGCAATTGACAATTAATTGGATGAACATATTCACTTCAGATAATTCCTCCTTTTTCCCCCTAACCTTTCGTCATATCATTACCCTAAAGATCGATTTCAATTTTATGTCTTCCTTTAATAATATGTAAATTTTATAAAAAAAGTTTCGTAGACATACTGCGTTTATAATCTGCATTTTCCTCTGTATTAATGTCCTTAAGTATACAACGGTAATTACAGTAACAGTTTAAAACTTTAATTTTTCACCCAAAGTATGCTTTTTGATTGTTTTAATGTTATTAGTATTAAAGAATTTTGCCAAAAGTTGTATGGCCTTATATGCAAGATTCAATACCATAACCCGTTTTTCTGTATGGACGTATCTGACAAGTAATTTAATACTTACCCGTTTCTTTTTTAAATCAACTTATTAATATTTTTTATTGTTATAGTAAATTCCTGATTGTTTTGCCTGACTAGACTACGTTGATGACATATTTTGTATAGAAATCGGAAAGCATCACAGAATTAACTTACATTGGAATTAAGGTTTTAAAAAATGTATGTACTTACTTGATAAAGTCTGTGAATTCTGTGGAATTTAATTGTTCTTCCACATACATTGATTCCAAATCGATAAATATTCTCATGAGACTAACACCACTCGTCCCTACTAATGATACAAATTCTAGGTGCTTGCGGAATGTCGCGTAACTGAATGAAAAATCAATATCAGTGTAATTTGCAGGTGGCTTCTGCAAATAAATTCCAAGAAATGAAAATAAATTGCCAATCATTCTTACTGATCTGTTAATACTTCGTAATTAATGAACGAATAATAAATCAAAAAATATTTTATAATAAAAAACGCAGTTCCAAATTACATATAAGCATCTGGAGTATAATCAAACTAAGTTACTCTCCGGAAGTCAACATGAGCCCGTCGCATCAATTGAATTGACACATTCTAGAAGGACCTCAGTCAAGACAACTTAGTTTTCAGAAGAGAAAATGATTGTAGATAACAGAATGAATTGTGAAAATAAAATAAAAATACCACAAGCTAGAATTGGTGTTGTTAAAAATTTCTATTAAGATAAAACGTGTCTATGACACGTAAGAAAATTGTTAAATATGTTAACTGACAGCCGTTTAGCATATGGTAGATTTACAACAAATCATTGAATTAAGAATCATATTTTGACATATTTGTTCGGTACAATTAAAGTTGTTTGTTCTTATTGGTACATAAGATTAAAAAGGAGGAAGTAATTATTTAACAATCTCTTTATATATACTATAAGCGAAGTTAACCTGACGGACTGACTATCTTATTCATCAACGCAGAACCGAAACTACTAAAGCTACATGAAATATGAACAGTAGGCGCTGTTTTGTAATGTAAGCACCCATCAAGAAATGATTTCTAGAAAGTCTGATTTTAATATGAAAAAAGAGTAAAATGAGAGTTTTTGATTTTTCTCTTTACTGTATTTAAACTGCTTGACGTATCATTTCAGATATTGTGTGCTCAAATTGTTAGTTTAAATATCTAGAATCGGGTTTTTGGTTTTTCCTATGTTTAAATTTCTCAATAGGTGCGAAGTGGTTTTGATTCGCGCATTCAGTGTGATTATTTTTGCTATATCTCATCAACTAATTGGTTGTATATAAAAGTTGCTCAATTTCATTTCTATAAGCAATTTGTGTAAGTTTAGATATTTTAGATTTTAATTAGGGAAAAGTGGAGGTAAAGTTGTTGCGATTTCCTGAACGACGGGCAAATGATTTTCTGCCCGCGTCAATTAAAGATTTGAAATTTTGTCAGGATCTTGCATTTGTATTCAGGACTCACTAAAAAATAATTTTTCTGCAACTTATATTTTAATTTAGGTTTAGAAATTAAATTTAGATTTTAGGTTTTTTAAAGGATGAATTGGATTGTTTTTATGAGATTTTCCTGAAAATCTCGAATTATTTAAGATATAACCACGGTTTTTGAATGTAAAATCGACGACTGCAAATGTGAAAAATCGAACAAAATTATTTAGTAAGTAGGTAAGTTGGTTAGTGTTGCCAACAACAGTGTGATAAAAGGGTTTCAGTCACTGACTCAAGCCCTTCTCGCATACGTCTCAAATTTCATGAGCGTTTTACTCCACTATAATGCATGCGAATGAGATATTTTTAACACAGGACTGTCAAGCTCTCGCCAAAGGTTTCGTTTCCGCAGGTAACTCAATTTTGAATTTTTTTGACTCAGGCTCTTTTAGCATGTGCAGATTCAGTGATGAACAAAATGGCCAAAAACTAGGGACGATTTAATTTCAAAGGTAGAATCATGTCATACGCCCCCTAAAAAGAACAAATAGTTAGCTGATTGTGATAATTTCTACAGACCATTAATACACGTTATTTTTATAGATTATAAAAGAAGTTGTTTGACAATACGTTCTGTTTTGAATTTATTATTCCAAAAGTAAATCGCATAATTATTAAAATTACTCAAAATTCGAAATTAAGAATAACAATAATATTAACGACACTAGAGCCTCCGAGTATAGTGGGCCCATATAT
>NNCF01127852.1:61269-80455 GCA_002313205.1 Laupala kohalensis | reverse complement strand
CCGGACCGGGATGGGGATCTTTCTGACTAGGGGATGATCTGATTTGATTTTTCCCCTTCTCTTGTCCTTCGGTAAAACCAGTTGTACAATTCCGAGTTACCTTATGGCAGTTAAACATAGTTATTTAAAAGATAATTATTTTGTACTGAAATAAACCTTGGTGGAATTCTTCAGACGTTTTGCGAAGTCGATTTTTATTTAACAAGGAGTTTTTACTCAAGAACATGCAATTTAAAAGAGAAAGTTTCTTTTTATTGGCATGTTCGCATTTATCATTCTGGTAATAACTATATACTGTAGTGTGACGTGACGAACCTTCAAAGGGTTAGGGCTGAGTACGGTAACTTCATGTCCGCTGGCGACGAGGGATGTCATTACAGCCTGAAACGTAACATAAACTTAAAAAATAGGAGCAAAGTTTAATTTTAATGCAAATTTTTCTTCCATTTACATACAAATGGAGATATGTGATAACTTAAACCAGATATAGCGACGAGCGGGGAAATGAACCTTGGGTCTTTGGTAGCAGGGGTGTTCACCGCTTCACCAGCAATTCGTCTTCCACAGAAGTGTACCATTTCTTACAGACCTGATATCCAAAGGTCTGGGACACATTTCCGGATATGCGATTACTAATCCTAGGAAGCACACTGCTAGGCGTACCTGTTTCCCCGTTCTTTCTAGTTAAGGTTAGTTATGCATACATTTATTTCACGATCAAATGAAAATTTGGTTAATTGCACATCGGTTTGATTTTGGTTTTCATAATTGATGAAAATATTTTGTCGTTGGTCAATAAGTAAAAAATTAAAAAAGAATTCGTCATTGATCCTGTGGGTGAAATTATATTAGATTTTTAATCGATATCGTCACGTACAAAAATCAAGATAACATTTCAATTAGTTCGTGAAATAAAGTGAAAGTATTATGAAAAATACGAGAAATAGTAATAAAAAATATTAACCTGCCTTGAAGATGTTGTTGCTTTTAGAAAGAAAACGTCAAGGAAAATTAAACACAAAAATTATCACGCGAATGAGTTCGAGGATCTCTGCTATTAAGAGTATTTTTAGCTCTGGAGCCATAAACTGTAACTCCAAGAGAATATACTTCGTCATTTAATACCTCATTTTGCAATAAGAAAAAAACAATAATTTTATATATTACATGCGCGTTTTGGGTAATAGTATCCATTGACAACAACATAAAACTTTGCAGAATCTTTTTTAAAAAGAGACAGAATCATCAATCATCATTTGAAATATAATGAAAGTTTTAGTTCCTTTTAGCTGCTTATCATACTAATGGAGTAAATCGTATTAATGGAGTGAATCGTGTCGAACGTTAGAGCAGTAAAAGATGTGTAGACGATTTCCTATTATTTCATTTTTTAACTTTTTACTTACACCTTTAACTTTCCGAAAAAACAGCATTTAAATATTACATGAAGGAAAAAAATCTGTTTGATTCATTTATTTGAAAATTTATTACATACGTTCCTTGATTACTTAAGTTGTAACAAATGACAGCTCTGAAACGCCTGACCATGTTGCAAAATTGGTGAAGCTAAATATGAAACGCGTGAAACGTCTCTGCAACTAGCAGATGGGAGAAAGTAATAGTTTGTACTAAGATACAGAGCGATTAGTTCAATATTCTGAGCGATTAGTTCGTAGCTCCCTTAGCATGGAATGATTGTCTTACTTGGAAGGGCATCTGATGGCTAATCGAAGCGGTCGGAAATATTCCTAAGATACGACCACCGTCCGTTTTAGGGACGCCATCCAGCAACACTGCCACCAACATAGACATTAATCGCCATTTTGGTTGGAACCAGGGCAAGCACCGACAAGAAGACATTCCTCTGCCAGGTTGTGAGAAACGAATGTGCACATACGCACATGTGCGTTAATGGTTACAAAATTTGCATAAAAAGAGATTTGCACTATTTAGTGGGATATTAAGATAACATTTATCACGAAGAAGTAAGTGAAGGTTTCCCTTCAATCTAATCTTCAGGCCGTAAACAGTATGCTAAGCGTCAAAAGGTGACGTTTACATCAATGTGTTTTTATGTCAATCTTGAAGTGAATCCTACATACTCGTGTGATCACTGAATATATCGGGGGCACACAATCTTCCATAAACTAGTCGTGAACGTGTGAGTATATTATATATTAAAGAATTAGGAGGTCAATACAGGCTTGGAAGAATCATGTATCAAGATATTTTAACGCGTAATTCTTTGATTTCCCGGTGTAGATGTGAGATGTATTAAGTTGTTTTTGATCAACAATATCTGTCTACTGTAGGTCGAACATTGATTTTTTTCACCAGAATAAATTAACGCAGGGGTTCCCAAACTTATCCAAGTCGACGCAACCTTATGGTAAGGATATAAAAATAATTAATTCATTCGTATTTAATATTCATTTAAGTACTTTAATCCACTGCAATCGATCGGAAAACATATTAATAAAATTTAATCAATAATAAAATAACCTTACAAATATTCTTGGTATATGTGCGTTTTGTTTTAGGGTGGCGGGTGAACCTGCTGCTCACTACACAATTGTACAAATCGGGAATAAAGCTTGATTCAGCTACTCTCATTTCTTTTTCGACATAAATTTTCAAACGGTTATGTCCTTTATGGAGTCAGCGTGGCTCAGTGGATAGAGCACTGAATTGCTGTCTGGATGACCGGGGATCGATCTCCGGTGAGGTGGACATCCAGACTGGCTCCTAGGCCTACTCAGCCTGCTATAAAATGAGTATCAGGATCTACCCTGGGGTCGAACCGGTCGGAGCGAGAATCTGACCACATCTCCTCCTTCTAGTGCCGGGTTCAAGAAATCGCGCGAGCTCTACCCTCCGCGAAGGCCAAAACCCACAAAGGGCTGTAGTGCCAGATAAGAAGAATTAGCTCTTTATAACAACAACTGCTGAAAATCCATCTTTGCACAAGTATGAAGTCGCAAAGGGAATGAGAACCCCTTTGGAATACTCATTCTGTATAGACATCCAAAACATTTTTTATGGATATCCGTCATTTCCAAACAAGCGCATTTTGCTTTCAGGCTTTTGTCACTTGATAGCTCAATCAGATTTTCTTCCTCACAAGTGAATTCTTTTGGAGCCTCATCATAAATGGATTTGGACGCACACAAACTTCTTAGTTTGGTCTTCTGGGAAGTACTTTGCGAACCAGTCAGCTAGTTGCGACAAGTGCTCTGTCACAAGTGTCAGCATAATACGAGAAACCGTATCTCCTCTACAGACCATGTACTGCTGCAATACAGTAAAACAATCTTTGCCTCGATTATCAATCTTTTTTTCGCCACATCTGTAGTTTTCTTTCTTGAATTCTGAAATCCTCTCTTCAAGCTTCAATATATAAATGTTACGGCCCTGAAGAGAAACATTCAATGCATTTAGTTTTTCGAATATGTCCCACAAAGTTTGCCAGTTTCAGCAGGAAGTCTGGATCCACAAAATTGTTGGCGTTCACATGATCATTTTCTTTCAAGAAATTGTAAATTTCTTGTCGAAGTTCAAAAGTTTGAGATAGTACATTGCCACGTGGGAGCGAACGCTAAAGTTATCGAAGTATTGGACACCAAGAAAATAAAGATGGCAGACTTTCAGGGCAGCCACCACAGAAATTTCAGAATAAAACACCCGACACTCGTCAAAACTTGGACTAGATAGGATCGGACTAACACATCCGTGCTAACTTTATTACCAACACAAAACATTAATTTTAGTTTGATGAGATGTGAAAAATATCCCTACATCCTTTGAGCTCATAACTTATTTAAAATTGCAGAATGATCCTCTTAAGGTATTTTAGTGTATGTCTTTAACTAATATTGCAAATATAGAAGTTAGGTTTAACAATACATTTCAATACTAAAAATCCTCTAAATACTTATTTGGAACCTATTAAAAAGACTGAATATTTATAAAACATTTACTAATTTTACTAAATAAACTTCACTTTTGCCGAATCTGGAAAATGACGGAACTTTATTTCAAGGACACATTAAAGGAATTTTATTATGTTGAAACGAAATAGAAATAATGGACATAGATACAGAAAAAAGTAGATAAATAAAATTGATTGAGTACAATATATTTTATTATATGCAGTCTAACTGAACTTAAATTATGCACAAGAAATCTTATTACTTACAAAACAATTAACGTGAAAGTAATATCCAAAATATTATCGAAAACAATCACACTGCCACACACTTTTCAGTCCAACAATGAGTTTTTCCTGTGGTCTATTTTCATAAATTTGTATTATCCATAGCACCATGCTCTACATCTGGTGAGAACAAGTAAATCAGTATCTAAAATATTACAACAGAGAATCTCGCATAAGAGAAAATCAAAATCACGACAGATTTTGGATAATTACTAACGTATTGTCGATGTAAAGATTAGTAACCTACAAATAATAGGATCTGAATATCTTTTCATATAAATGAAACGTGATGTTGGCTTCCGGAGGAAACTTATAACAGGACATTTTCCCTCCAGTTTCTTCCTGGGTAAAGAAAATTAATCTCCTTTCAGACTTTTCGTGACAATAATATTAACGGAGTTGAAGCTGAGCTGGAAGTTGAAGCATTAAACTTAACTATAAGATTTAATGGTTGGTTAATCTTAATAAGCATATTGCTATTTTTACAAATAGAGTTATTTTCATCGACACATTACGATTAACTTGAAACAGTTATAAACACACAAACATTCAATACACCAGTTATTAAAGCATAAAAACTTCCGTTTCGCTTCCAGTGTCGACAGAACTTGTTACATGAAGATCGTTCTTCAAAACCGAATACAAACAGTCCTCTGCAGTGACCTCAGAGATTCAAGGATTTATCGGTTATGAGTGATGAAAAAATTCACTCGAAAAAACACGAACTCGAGAACTTCTTTAGCGAGAACAAGACACCTCGGAGCAGCACAAGATACGCATACGGATAAAATCTAAACTCATTGCAGTTGCCAGCACTTGATATTTGTTACACATCTACCAACGTTGTTCAAGCAACATTCAAACTAACGTGTAATTAATTTCGTTGAAAACACATTAAACAATCAAGTAATTTTTTGACGGATTATGCAACGTATTTAAGGAATATGAATTTTGATTCTGAGTTCGTCTAAAAAGAAAGAAGAAGAATATTTCTAAGATAGTCTTTCCTAGAGGAATTTTGTCAACTTAGGTATACAATGTATAAAATGAAAAATCACTAAGTACTGAAATATACGACATAAGGAGAATAAATTGCGTAGGTTGGAAGTTCTCTCATATTTCGTAACTTCTCGTATCTTAACTTGGGTATAGCTGCAGCAATATATAAGGGACGTGTGCTCGATCCTCAAATCCTCGCATTTGAAAAATCTGGCTTTAAGTGGCCTAGTTTTTATGTAGTTTAACACATTTATTACACATTCTAGGACGAGATTCAGTGGAAGACTCAGCCCAAGTTTCTCCGCATTTTCTCCTATTATCATATTAGACATGTCCACAGCAGTCAGTAGAATTAATTCCTCGGCAATGCTGTGGGTCCTTGTGTACTTCGCTATTCTATATGCCACCTTGAAGGACACCTACTAGGCTTTTGTTGGAGCAAATGTTTCATTCTTCTACCAAAGTGTTCACGTGGTTTATCTAACATCTTGGGATGCGTAGTTTGAAGATGCCGCCTCAATTTACTTGATTCATGCTCTCGGATGATAGAACGTAAGAACAGATCACACACTGCGGCCTCTCTTCATCATTGACTTCTATTGAAGTGAAAAGCCAAGTAGCTGTCTTCGTATTTGCGGCATTTCCGCTTCTTTCCACACACGTCACATGTCGATGCATGATC
Organism: Laupala kohalensis; assembly: GCA_002313205.1. Lineage (NCBI taxonomy): Eukaryota > Metazoa > Arthropoda > Insecta > Orthoptera > Trigonidiidae > Laupala > Laupala kohalensis. The sequence continues at coordinate 74,561 of NNCF01127852.1, read as the reverse complement.
ATTAGTACTTGCATTATAGTTTTTTTTCCATCAAAAATCTATCCATTTTTATGAAAAATATCTATACAGCTTTCTTCGTACACGGCATGCACAGCGACCACTAGCGAGATGACTGACGACAGGAGAGCCTGCCCGAATAATCAGACGATCTGAGCAGTCTGAATGTCAACAATGAAATGTCTCCTAATAACTCAATTGATTATAAGGTTGACATCATTTCACCACTACGCAATATCATCAGCTGGTTTTATTCTGTAAAATTTCATTCCATGAATACATAAACGTATTATTAGATATTATCATTTAATATTATTGTCAATTGTTGTTATCGGATTGCATAAATGGTAAATAATACGAATTTAGTCGATACGAAAAGATCCATCAACTATAAAGTTGTGTATTGAAGTGAGAGGTTATGCCTGCTTTTTTCTTATTTTGTAAACAATTTTGTGTTGTAAACAATTTTGTGTTGTAAACAATTTTGTGTTGTAAACAATTTTCCCTCAACTCCAGTCATTATATATTCAGAATTAACTGACACGAACTGAATTCATTTGGAAGAAATTTACTCAATACGTATAAAACATTACACTACGAGTATTAGTGAAGATGATAAGAAAAGGTGAATAAATTTTTTTCAGTTCATCACTTCTTCGCCTATCCATTTTTGATTCATATCTTTCCCGATGTTAAGAAATTACTGAAATTTGTGCGTTAAGTACACTCTGCTAAATTCTAAGATTCGATTTCTTCCACTTTTTTGTGTCGTATCTACTTCTTGGTTGTGAAATGATTTTTTTTAGTATAGTAAGAGGGTTGATAAATTAATAATTGCAATTTAAATAAAATGTATTTCTCTGTGTACATTATTTTATCTCTTCTTATATCTCCTACCAAATATAAAGTATGAAAACAATACATCGAAAATTAGAACTTGTGTAAAATGACTTTAGATTGTAATAATAATAAAGAGGACACACAATTGTTTTTCTTTCATTTGCTTTTAGTCAAGTTTACATCAAAAGACGCTACATTAGTTTAGTAATGAAGAATATCACAACATTTATCTTTTCGCCATCTTTTATTAATGACTGTCATATTATCTCTGTATGGTGAGGATTGGCGCAGCATCTCTCATTAAGCTGTTATTTTTACTCCTCCTTGATGATTTAGATTCCCTCTACATTCTTCCAGAGCCCTAAAATTAGCTTTATTCACTACCATCATAATCCAGTGAAAATGTACACAAAAAAGGGGTCCAACTTGCAAAAGGTCGTGTAGTTCCAATTTGTTGGTATGTTATATGTGATTGTGTCCTAACGTAAAATCCAAGTTTTCGACTTCGGCGCGTCTCCACGCGCCATCTGGTGCAGAAATACGTCAAAAGTTTCGACGCCACCTTGGATTTATTGAAATACACACTAATGATGCATTACTCAGAAAATATTATACTTACCTTAACTAGAAAATATGTTATACTTAACTAGAGTAAATTTCTAAAAAAATGATTACTAAATAAACTTTGTAGGTAAAATAATTGAGATACACTGTTTAAAAAATGAACATTTTTTTTCTAAAATTGTGAAATTTGTCAATTTACGGCAAACATTGCTAAATATTATTAATCGATAGCTCCTACAACCAAACATGTAAGGAACAAATTTAAAGTAAACTAAATTATCTACGAACGCAGCATAATTTCATGTTCATAGTACGAATAGAGATACGACCCCATGAGTTTTCAAATTGAATTGCACAGTCTTCGATGTATATAATCTATAATTTCTGGGTATCTTTCCTGTATTATTTTATCATGTTAATTGATCCTATAACTATCTCAAGGTTCATTACAATTTTATGACGCAATAAAATAATAATAATAAGATACAAGGAATGTTGTGCGCAATGCTATAGAATAACTAATATTGAGTATGATAAAACATTTGTTGTAGGAGTTGTCGTTTAATAATAATTTATCTATGATTGCCGTAAATTGACAAATTTAGCAATTTTTGGTAAATGTTCATTTTTTATACTGTATCTCAACAGCTATTTCACCTACAAAGCTCATTTAGTAACAATTCTTTTAAAAATTTACTCTAGTTTAAGAAAGGTAAAAAACGGTGGCGCGCTTTCGGAAACTTGAATTTAAGGTTAGGGATCTAGCACAAATAACATTCCAAAAAAATTAGAACTACACGACCTTTTGTAAGGTACAATGTAAATTTTTACTGAACTATCATGACTGGACTAGAAGTTATAAGAACTCTTTTCCGCTGCACTGTTTGATGTATTTAGCTCTTCCCGCACTACACAATAAGCGATCTCTTAGAGCATGATCTAATGATTGTGATCAAGCTGTCTGATCACAGATTCCTTTTCCCATCCTCCTGTAATTTAAATATCTACTGACATGCATTAAAATCCTCTTTTAAAAATTATTTCCGCTACCCTTCGTCTCGCGGTAATTTTTTCTTATTTTCCACTTTCAGGAACGTACGAAGATCGAAGATCCCTCAAAGCAGTGTCTGGAATCATAGGAGGGTGGGCTCTGAGACCCCCATTGTTACATTCAACCTCGATGCGTATTATTAATGGTCTTGCGGGAAGAAATATATTCGGAATGGGAATTTTAACACAGCGGGCATTAAAAAATGTAAAGAATGATAAAATTAATTTTTTTCCAATTTCTCTTTGATAAAACATTTTAATCATTCCAAATATTTTATAAAAATGCATTAGATTAGAGTATAAGTCGCTTAATTTGTTTTGTGAAGACTTAGCGCGGTTATTGTGTTCTGATAGTTGATTTCAAAAACGACTAAAACTAATTTTGAAAAAGAAAAAAAATCCATAATAAGATTCTCCTCGTGAAATGAACAAATCTAGGGATGGGTAGGGAATCTGGGTATTGTAAGTAAAACATAAAAGGTTCATGTGACAAAATAACTTTATTTTTGTGATTATTGTGTTGTTCATATGCTTCAATGATCCATTGATGAATGAACTTTTACAACATATCAGATCAAAAATATCTTTCCTTTTCTAGGGTTCTCTTTACAAACTCATCCAGACTACAATGAAATCATTCTCAAACACTCTTTGAATTGAATTTGAATACAATTACTATTTATTAACTTAAATCTTGTTTTACTACGCCTAATTAATTCAGTTTGCTTACGTGAATTCTTCTATCTATTCAAAACATTTCTAGTTCGACTGTGATAGATTATCGCAAATTTCCATTGCAAACAAGCGATTTCACTCTGCCGATATCGAAATACAAAAAAATAACATTTCGCCACTCCAACCTTTCTGCCCGTCCGAAGAAAATATATTTGTGGCGCTTGTTCTGTGAACTCAATATTTACAATCATATTTTTCATAAAGAGAAATGTAACCCATCTTACGGTGTAATTTATGACACGAATTAAATATTTGTAAAATGACCATCAAGGGAAATACCAGAACAGACTGTATTTCCGAAGAAAAATGAGAATTAAGTGATTTTTTACGCACTGCATTCTTTAAGATTATTAATANAAGTGATTTTTTTAGGCACTGCACTCTTTAAGATTATTGATACTACATATAATTATTTATGTTTATAACTGTTGGCATGTTTCAGAGATTGTCTTTTATGACGATTTAATGTCGCTTCCAAGGCTCTGTGTCTTTTTGTTTCCATGTTTCATTGTTATTTAAAATGTCCCGAAAGGTTAGAAAAGTTAATCTCTCATCCACAAATCCATCGCATCAAGGCCTCAAACCGCGTACAAATCCTCAGCAGTGTTGCAAACTTCTGCGTCCGAAAGACGATACGTGACGTCAAGGACAGCGATTGGGTATTGATTCTTCGAGTGTATTGTCCATTCCTCTCGAGATCAGAGTCTGCGCATCGGTCGTCGAAGCGTCGAGGATATTAAGGTACCTTTAACTATCACCTTGCGGTGTGGACTTTTTGCTGAAACAAGTTTTCTAAAGTGGTTTTCCAAAAGAATGAGGGTGAGGACTTTCCGCAGTTTATATGAACGAATAAAGAATTTCTATATTTTCCTTATCCTTCCGTGAATTTCTCAACTCCGCATGCCAAACAATCAGCACAAACTTGTGTCGGATCTCGACCGCAGTCAAGGGGGGAGAGATCTGGGGAGCATTTCTGTTTGAAAATCGTGGTTTTACAACACAAATTTTATAAATATTATCTTGTATATAAAATACATCAACTCATCAATTAGATAGTCAACAATTAACAATATTAAATAGTAACCAAATGTATTACTTAAAGTGGCTTGCTTAAAGTGGCAAAGTATTCCTTCATCTGTTGAGAGTTCAGGTCCAATGTGGGGGGGGGGGGGGCTGTAGATCGTTTACTGGCACAAACCAAGTTTAAGAGGTGGAACGTCGCGGAGGTTTATGAACGTTTTCTCCGCTTTAGAAGACTAAATTACCGCCTTTGGCAAACTCTCTTCCCGGTCCCTTAAATTTAGTTATGATTTCCTGTGTAAACCCGAGCATATCAAACCCAAGAAATTGAGTTATTTGATACTTCGAGAAAAATTGCTAGCAATGTTTTTTAATTGAAGCAACGTTACTGTTCCTGAAGTACTTGAATAAAGAAATGTGAAGAAATGGTAAAGAAGTCAAGGTATCATAGTAAAAATCTTGTAATGAACAGGCTGAAGCAGGTCTTTGTGAAGGACCGTTCCCCTTATCCCTATTGGAATTATGTTTGCCTGAAACCTGTTTTCGACATTTATTGAATTGTCAGATACAGAGAACTTTCTCCCCATTTCCCTTGACATTTACTGTATTTCACTTAAATGAGAGTGAAGAAGACGTTATTTTCGTAATAAGCAGCGCAAACCTGTATGGAGTTTTCCTTTGAAATTAACATGAAGCTAGGATTATCTTCAAACGCTGAAGAAGAAGAAATGTGACTGAATGTACTGATATTTTTTGCAGTGCATTTTAATTTAAATTTTCGTTTTCTCGATTCAGTCTACATTGCAACTGCAGAAATCTATGATAATAAAACACATGAGAAAACACATACACTCCAGTAATCACCTCCTCACCTGGAACTGTACATACCCAAACGTTTAACACAACATTTATTGATCTGAATATTCCAGGTGAAAAAAACGTTATCTGGATTTAAAAACTTCACTCAAGAAACTTCATCTTGTGTTCCAATGAGAAATTGAAACTATTCTCGTCACTATTGGAATCCGTTTTTCATTGTTTCTTCTTGATGCCATTTATAGCAGTAAGCGTCTTTTCTTCGCCACAGATCGCGCGCCAGGCAAAACCAATAAGTAGACGAGTGGCGTACACCAACACAAGCAGTCCCACCAACACAACAGCCAGTACGTCAAGTAACAGGTACTCGTACCACGCCAGATGCAAGGAAGCGGTACGTAGATGAGGAGCTCCGTTGTGTCGCAGCACGTATTCGATCCACCACAGCGCATTGTCCAGTGACGTAGCTTTGTGCTCGCGAAAAACGGCTGACAGGCGACGCATGTTCTCTTTATAACTGTCGACAGAAGAAGGAAAATATTGAAGTGAGTTTTTATTATTTACATTTACATGCGGGTCAATAATGTCCAAGGAATGCAGATAATAATGCCTTTATTAGTACGTCGGATGGGACACTTTACCAAATGTTAATTTTAATTTCTTCTTGTGGGTATATCACATATTACACGGGAAGGACACTACTTTCAAGTCTGAAGGTCTTGACAGGTATTTCACTGCTACTAACTCCATAGGTTGAAAGCGAGTGATCCTAGGATATTCTGTCGAAAAAAGTGAGCGGTAAAAAACCTGTAAGGTGTAGTGTAAGGGGTGTAATTGGTGGGATGCGTCTATGATAGCCTCTCCCACTCAACTGTCAACCTCACCTGCACGTGGTGCACCCTGCTATCGCTGATGAGGCTCTGACGACCGAGTATCTCCTGGGATAAGCAGATCCCCTCTATCAAGTGCCAACGGCCTCTTCGGAGGGCGGATGAGCGGGTAGAGGTCAAGGGCACTCTTTTGCTCTTGGGATGGGAAACTATCCTTAAAGGCAGATGAGCGGATAGATGACCAATGGCATAGGATGGAGAAGGCACCGGGAAACCATTCCATTAAAGATCTGTTTGGATTTCCCTAGAATAGCACTAAGATGCTGGCTTCTTCTCTTAAACCCACCGGAGGTAAAATAGCTTCCCATTCGGATCTCCGGGGGAAGCAGCAAGAGAGGCTACATCGAGGAAGACAACCAAATTTAAGGTTGGCAACGTGGAATGTTAGGTCATTGTTGGAAAAAAGGAAATTGGAAAACCTTAAAAGGGAAATGGAAATAAACAAAATGGATGTGATAGGGCTGAATGAGGTGAGATGGGAGGGCCAAGGAGAATTTACCGGTGATAGGTATACCATTTTTTTCAGGAAAGAAGAAGGGGAAGAACAGGTTAGGAATGATTATGAGGAACAAGATAGCTAAGCGTGTACAAAATGTTTCATATATAGATGATAGACTAATAGTATTAAGGATTCGAATGTTACCAAAAGATCTAGTCATAGCTCAGGTATATATGCCTACGTCGGATTACAGTGATGAGGATATTGAAATAGTGTATGAGAATACTGAGAGTGCAATAGAAGAAGATAAGTTCTGCAAGATAATAATGGGAGATTGGAATGTTGTGGTTGTAGAGGGGTGGGAGGGAAGAGAAGTAGAAAGTTATGGATTGGGAAGAAGGAATGAAAGAGGGGAAATATTAATAGAGTTTTGTAAAGAGAATAAGGTAGATGCAGCAAATACCTTCTTTGAAAACCATAAAAGAAGAAGATACACATGGATTTGTCCAGTAGATGGAACTCATTATCAGATTCACCATATACTGGTAGCGGGAAGGTATAAGAATGCTATCAAGAAAGTAAATGGCCTACCAGGAGCGGATATTAATAGCGATAATGTCCTACTAATGATGGAAATAAGAGTGAGGTTAAAGAAACTGATGGGAGCGAAAAAAGTAAAAAATGGAATATTGAGAAGATGGAGAGGAAGGAAACTATAGGAGGGAAGTTTGCACTAGCAATAAAAGACGGCAAAGCGGAGGATGAAAATAGCGCAGAGAAATGGGAAAGAATAAAAAATGGTATGGTGAAAACGGCAAGGGAAGAAGTAGGTTATTATGAAGGAAAAAGAGCAAAGAAACCATGGGTAACAGAAGAAATGTTAACAAAAATGGAAGAGAGGAGAAAATACAAGAATAAGACAGGAGAAGGGGCGCGTGCTATGTATAGAAGACTAAACAACGAGCTGAGAAGAGGAACACAGAAGGCAAAAGTGGAGTGGTTATCGAGTGAGTGTGAGGATTTGCAGGAATTAGAAAGAAAAGGACAATATGATTTAATGTATAAGAAAGTAAGGAGCATAACGTGGAATAGGAGGGGAGAGATTGAGGACAAAGAAGGTGAAGAAAAGGAAGTAAGAGAAAGATGGGGAGAGTATGTGAAAGAGATATATGCGACGAATGAAAAACCAGAGACATTGGACATAGAAGAAGAGTGAGAAGCAAAGGATGGAAATATAGGGTCGTATATACTAAAGTGTGAGGTACAGAAGGCAATTAAAGAAATGAACATAGAAAGGCAACTGGATGAAAAAAGATGAACGTCCAATAGAATTTTTCAAATGCTTGACAGAAGATGGATTGGATGAGATAGTTGATTTATGCAACAACATATATAACACAGGGAAATGGCCAGAAGACTTCTTAAATATTGTGATGATACTGATTCTAAAGAAGACTGGTACGAGAAAACGTAATGAGTACAAAACAATCAGTTTAATTACTCATGCTGCTAAAATTCTGTTGTGAGTCCTAAATCGAAGGTTGAAAAGTGTAATGGAAGAAAATGCTAGTGAGGAGCAATTTGGTTTTAGGCAGAGAAAAGGAACAAGGGATGCCATGGGACTGCTGAGAACGGTTGGTGAGAGATATAGAGAGAGGAAAAGAAATAAGTCTGTGTTTTATAGACTTGGAAAAGGGTTTTGATTGGGTAAATTGAGAGAAATTAATTGAAATTATGAAGGAGAAAAAGGTGGATTGGAAGGGAAGAAGATTAATGTGAATTGTATTTAGGCCAGAAGGAAGCAGTGAAGATAAATGAAAATATGACTGAATGCGTGGAGTTGGGTAGAGGGGTTAGACAGGGATGCTGTCTGTCACCTACTCTATTTAACATTTATATCGAAGACATGATAAGTAAGGTATTAGAAGGAAGGGAAGAAAGTATTAGTATTGGGGGAGTAAAAATAAGATGTATCAGATTTGCTGGTGATATGGTGGTTTTAGCTGAGGACATAAGGTCGCTACAGAGATTAATAACAGGGTGGGAGGAGGGTATGGAAGCATATGGAATGAGACTAAATGTTGGTAAGACTAAAGCGATGAAGATATATAATGGAGACGGTATTAATGTAAAAACAAAGAAAGGCGAAATAGAGGTGAACACCTACAGCTACATGGGAACTCTCACAACAGGACTGGAAGACTATGGGGGAAATAGAAAGAAGGATAGGAATGGCAAAGGAAGTTTTCAACAAGAAGAAAAGGTTATTGTGCAATAGAAGACTAGAATTGAAACTGAGGAAGAGATTGAAGTATGGTGGAGTGTATTGATGTATGGATCTGAGACTTGGACAATGGGTAAGAGAGAGAGGGATAGAATTGAGGCATTCGAGGTGTGGGTTTGGAGGAGGATGGAGAGAATAAAGTGGACGGATAGTATAACAAATGAACAAGTGCTAAACACGGTGGATGAAGGAAGAACACTGATGGGGAAGATAAAGGAGAGGAAAGGTAGCTGGTTAAGGCATGTGAGGAGAGGGAGTGGCGTTTTGAAGGTGGTTTTGGAGGGAACTATGGAGGGCAACACGACAAGGGGAAGAAGAAGACTGAAGATGATTGATAGCTTGAAGTGTTTTTTGGGAAGCTACAAAAAGTTAAAGGAGATGGACGGGAAGAGGCAAGAATGGAGACAGCAATGACGCAAGGGACCTGCTATTGGGCAGAACACCACATGATGAGGAAACAACCTGTAGCACTCACTAGATAGTCGGGGGGGGGGATTCACTAAGGAACATAATTGTGTTTTGTGTTATTTGAAATCTTAGAAGGAATTATTCCGAGAAGTGTGGGAACAACGTATCTGTGTAGACAAGAATACCGCACGTGTCTTTTTGAGAAATAAAAAAGAAAAATCTGAAAAACTCTGGGGTCGGTATAAGTTGAGTAGGGGGTGGGTTTTGAGGAGAGTTGATTTTTTATCTTGCCTTCCGGATTGTATCGAGTCTGTTTACGAACCCTCTCTGACAACTGAAAATGTGTCTTCATCTTTTGATTTTCGCTACCGAGGCGTGTTATGAGATGTCACGGGAACGTAACGTTAGAAAAGTCTCCAGAAAAAAACCGACGCGGACACATTAATTCGAAATTTCACATCGATACATCGCTAAACATATCGTTATGTTACAACGAAATAAAGAAAGATCGTAGCAAATTTCGCCTCNATTTGACGCCGGGGGGGGGGACAGGGACTCGATGACTCAAGAGCGTCGGATTCGTGGTCACGCGTTGGATGACTCAGCGACCCTAGAGATAAGAAGAGGAAGAATAGATGCACGACTCAGTAATTTTTCTCTTCAGCTGATGCAGATAAAATGATTGGATAATTTTATCTAGAATTACATAAACCCGATTTTATAATAGGAACCGTTTCTTGGATAGATAATGATGTTAAAACCTCGGAGATTTCCAATTCCGAATACGTAGTGAATCGAGAGCAAGAAATCGGTGGAGGAATTGTCATAGGTGTGAAAATCAATGTTCATTAATTACAAATATGGTCTGATTTAGATTGAGAGTTACTACGCATTGAATTGTGAAATCCTAAAATACAAAACTACCTTAAGATAGCAGAATAAAGAGCACCTGACGGGATGGGGGGTAAACCTTTGATCCGTTATCAAAAAAGGTTAATTCAGGTATCGATAAAAAAATTTGGTTCCTAATGATTGATAAAAGCCAGTGTAGTACCATTAAATAAATCAGGAAACAGAAGAAGTCTGTTGTATCACACTCCAGAGAACGTTTAACTTCGGTAGTATGCAAACAAATGAATCACCCAATACATGATAGATGAATGGAGTAAATCAGGGTGGTTATACAAAGGGAAACACGGTTTTAGAAAGGGACACTCATGAGAAAGTCAAATTTTTACTTTTTGTCAGGAATGGCAGATTCTATTGATAATGGGCGAAGAGTAGATGCGATAATATTAGATTTCTCTAAAAGATTCGATTAAGCCTCAGGATCTATTACTTAAAAAACTTCCTGCGTCAGAAATAAACAAATTAGTTTTGATGTGGATTAGTGGTTATTTCCATAATCGTTCTCAAAGGGTAAAAATAGAAAATACATTTTCGAGGGAGAGCAAAGTAACATCGGTAAAGCGTTATTCGACTGGTTTTATTCAGCGTTTGTAATCGATATTTATTTGAAAATTAATAGTAAGGTACGCTTATTTGCTGACGATTCCATCATATATAGAAAAAGTAAAGTGGCGGAAGGGATTTACACGAAGCTACATTACAGCAGGCAGCAAATTCTATAAGCAATTGAACTGATGAAAATAAAACGAGAATGAATTTAGGAAAATGCAATGCTTTATGTTTATTCATAGAGAATCACAGTCATATAAATTCGAATTCTACTTCATTCCATAAAAATTCGTTATTTAACTATCAAGGTATAATTTTGAGACAAGATTTGAGATGGTCTTATCACGTCAGTTATATTACTCGGAAAACCTGCTGAACATTTACATTTTTTTTACTGAACGCACGACAAAATGAAAGTTGAAAGGGAAAATCTCGCTCAAATTTCTCTCATGAGACCTGTGGCAGAATACGCGAGAGCATGTTGTAATCCACATTGGAGAAGAAAAAATCAAGATCCCGGAAGAATACAGACAAAGCAACTTAAATGTATTAATTGGAGGTCGACCTTAAATAATTGTGTAGTTTTAAAATCTTTAGACTTTTTTCGATTCACACAAAGTTTATAGAAATGAATACGCATAAAATATATAACGCGGGAATCTGTATATCATTCTCGGTTAGGCAGAAAATTTCATATTTCAAAATTTAGAACAAGGAAACAAAAAACCGGTAATGGAAATTTTCATTTCTCAAAGAACGATTAGGGAGTGTAATTTAATGTTTTGTGGAAATATCAGTTGTGGAAACGATTTCGAGCTCTGCACGTATTCACAGGTTTAGGCAAGATATAGAAGAAGGGATGCGTTAGTGTAGATGTGAAGATAGAGGCAGTGAAGTGAACTGAAAACAGGGAATTGCGCGAGTTAGAAAGGAAAATATGGAATGAGGTGCAAATGACGCATGAATGGAGTGTCCGGGTAATCTAACGTAAAATATGTGATAAATAATGATTAAAAATACATTAATTTTTCATTTGCTTCATGGTCGCATGTTTCTTATTCAATATTTTAATATTAGCTTAATCATATAATTGAATCACTTACTTAACAATTTTTGATTTCAGTTATGTGCAATATATCCTTTTGTATACATTATTTTATTTCCTTATCTTCTGCCACCAGGCAAAATCTGCCCATATATAGTTAAATAATAATAAAAATAATAACAGAGTACGATATGAGAAAAGTATGAGTTAAAAGAAAATTTCACACTAAACGTAACAATAAAAAATGTTTGAAACAACTTGGAATATTTTCTTTCCTCTTTTTAAGTTTTAAACAATTTAATTCCATTACATATGTTTTAATTTGAAGCCTAAAGATGACAGTGCGCTCCATGAAAGAACAAATTCTGAAAATAAATACCGGATCCATACAGTTTCTAAGGTGTTGTAAACTGTATGGATCTTCTTAAGTAATCGGAGCTAAACAGATATGTTACGAAAGAGTTAGTTTTTTTTACCTTTTCTCACGCAACATTATTCTGATCTCCTCGAAGAAGCTCTGCTCTGTCAAGTCCGACAACTCCAGACGTCGCCCTAGATTTGAAGAAACGATTTTTTCAGCGTTATAATGTTGATCACCCATGAAAGGAATGACCAGGAGCTGTACGGTGTGAAACAAAGCTTCTTGAAAGCTCTGTAGACCTCCTTGAGTGATAAAGAGACGCAGATTGGGGTGTGCGAGAATGGACTGCTGTGGCAACCATTTGGAGATTCGCACGTTGCTGGGGCGTCCAGGCAGCTCGTCGTCTTCCCATTTCCAAAGGACGCGTTGTTTCAGTCGCTCGAAGACCCTCAAGATGGCGGAGCGTTTCTCCAAGGGAAGATCTTTGCTCATCACGTTGGAGCCCAAGCTGAAGTAGATCACCCCATCTTTAGCGTCATCCATCCACTGTTGCAAATCCTGTGCAAACCAATAAAATACTTAACAGTTTCTTTTGATACAGGAAATTGAAAAAACAGGGTGCTCAGTGAAGTGGATGCGCATGAGAGTCACAATCCCGCATTTGGTGCCAATATATTTTTTTCGTCCAAATGATACAAACTATCTTAATCACGGAGAATATAGCCTGAATATTCGCCATTTTGCTTTCAAAATTATAGAAAGACTGTGATATTAGGGAGGGTTCGCTGTGTTACACCAACTGCAATGAACGCAGAATTCCCACACTGCCAAATTTGGCACTACACCTCTAGTGTTGTATTTGTAAGTCTGGATCAGTAAAAGAAATAGACTTATACTAATAGAAATAAACTCTAGTCCGTCAGCACGTGATCGTGGACGCAGAACAGAGAATGAATGATGAATGAATGATATCCTAGGAGATATGGATATCAGCATTGAGTGATGCACGTGAATTCAAGAGGAATATTCTAAAATAAAATGCAACAAACACAAAGTCGCGCAATGCCTGAAATTGATTGTATCAAAAATGTTCTTGCAATTAGGAATTCGGTAAAAAAATATTTTATTTCCTCGTGTGTGCGAGTTACTCGCTGCAGTCCAACTTGTTGAAACACACTGTACTTAAAGTAAAGATAGACGCAGTGTAACAACTCAAGTATATTTCGGTCACAATACGGACCAAATTACATCCCCCCACGGTCAACGCCTTTTAAGTCGCCCTCGCGCGCAACCACAACAACGCACTCCATTTTGTCTTCTTCTTCACATCACGGCCACGGCCCTCTGCATAAGAGCCAAGGCCTACAGTAGCAAAGAATAGCGAG
>NNCF01127852.1:41269-60802 GCA_002313205.1 Laupala kohalensis | reverse complement strand
GGACGCGACGACGCTTACTCGGCCCGGACCAGCCACGATTGGAACTCAACTTCCTGCGGAGATTTCTACGTTGTCCTGCCTTTCCAGAGGGTCCGAGGTCCACGCTACAAGACGCAACTAAAAGCAAGTCTGACAAACGCCAGAACTGTCACACGGCCTTTAATTAGCCGTAGATTCATACTTTTATCTGTTCTTGTGTTAACTGCTTTTTTTCTAACTTCAAGTTTATTCATTCACCATGAATGAAAGCTAATCAACGCTAATAAAAGCATTTCTGAGATCGAATACAATTTATTTATTTGGCCGAACAACAGGGAATATTTGAACGGAGTCACATCAAATATTCTCTCGCGCAAAGCCACAGCAGTAATAAATAAGAATGATGACTTTGTATGTCTAAATGCCAGACGCTGTAATAACAGTATAGGGGATTGAATGCGAGAAGGTCGTAAAGAACATTTTGTAAATTTAAGATACGAGACATAAAAGACGTAGCGCTGTGTTTATTCTCTCGTATTAAATACAGAAAATGATAATAACAGTAATAATAATTTAATTTTGTACAACACTAAATAAGCAGCTTGTCAACACATTTTGAAATAATTTTTGTTGTGAACTGGTCTTTAATAATATACAGAACCGTAACTAATATTTAGAATGTTAAAAAGTTGACCGTTTTTAACAATGGAAGCAAACAACAGTGTTCCAAATACAACCTCAGTAACATCTTACATTATTGCTGCTAACTTGTATTTTTCCTTGAATGCCACTTACTCCTTGAGATGGTTCTGTTGTTCTAAAACCGGTGACACGGTCTCGAAAACGTGCGGTGCAAAACCATCAAATTTAAGACATTTGTGGAGCGGTGATTTAAAAGTTTTCTAAAAGATCCGTCGAATATACAACTTTTATCTTCATTATTGGTAAACAATTTTTACAGTAATATTCAAAAATACTGATTTTCACTCGACATAAATCGTAACAAGAGATTTCGTAAAATTGTTCTCGTCCTATTAGTATCGTAGTATCGACATCCCTATGGTATTGGAGTTCCGAAAGCCTATATAAAAAAAATATGGAAAAATGGCTGTTTCATTGACTGTCATAACTTCTACCTAAACGCGGTAACGTGTCTCCTTCTCAACGTACACTATGGTTACAAGTAGTGGCTATAACTCACCTTGGGCAACGGACCTGGTTCATTCTTCACGTGGGTCCCTGTGAGTTGAATTACATTGGGCAACAGAGCCCGAGGGTAATCGGTGGTCCAATGGTTGTTCATGATGAACAGGCTCATGTTCTTCTCTGTCTCTTTAACTGGTGGCGGTGCATCTCCGAAGTATTTGCGCATCAGTGCTTCCTATGGACACCACGACAACAAAATTCTCACGTGAACATGTCTCACAAAATGACGAAATTACTTATATACCAAAAGAGATATCTACGCTATGGTGGCAGGCGATATTATCCGGTTCCAACCCCATGAACTGAAGGCACTTTCGGGTGTATATATTCATTTAGGCTTGGTGCACACATTCAACTTTGATTTCAACAACAGTTGACCAACTATCGGCTCATATTTTGAACTCAGAACTTCCAAGAGGGGGAGTTTCTGCATCGCTGACGGCCACTCGTGGTGGGTTGAGCGATGGTAGCATACCACCAGCCATAGCAGGAAATCTTGATTTCGAGTCCCTATCCAACACAGTATTTATCTGGCCGCGGACGATGCTATTGTCATACTGTTGGGAGGTACTTGAACTGTTGAAAGTGAGTGTGCACACATCTTATAATCCTTTACCAATTTCTGCGTATAAATTTGAATTTCGGAGAAACTGAAAGGTATCAAGGACGATTCTATTGTTATTTTCGCAAAGAAAGGGAAATAACGTGCAACGATCATTTTGTATCTAGTCGCACTATATATAGTTGGATCGGGCACTAGTCACGACAAAATAAGACCAATCACGACTCTGCAACTAAAGCCCAACAGTTGGCTAACTAACGGCGTGATTTTTGCACTCGTATTCAAAGTACTGTTCATTTCCTACACCGACTAATTGGTTTTATACAACTCTTAGTTGGATGTGTGGTCTTAGCTTAATACAAGATAAGACTATGTTACTAATGACAAAAAGGATTGTCAGTACACATCGACAGTACAGTAATGTAGAAGGGAGAAAAGAAAGTGAGGAAGAAAACCACGGGATTATTGGTAAATGTATGGCACATACTGTGAGCGGGTGCATCTGACATTTCTTTCTCTAAAATATACGGTTCAAAGAGAGAATCAGGGTATAGTTCACGCAGACGAAATATGTATGGGAGGTTTTAGCCGGAAATGCATACAGATGATAGAGGATGAGGATTGAGTCAGTCGACGCAGGATCTTGTGTCATGCGAATGCATATTCTATAATGTGAGATAGGTGTAAATATGTGTGAAATCTAAAAAGAGAACGTGTGTGGTAAATCAGAAGTGTTAAAGTGATCGGGAGCAGTACAGTACATTTGAAGAGTAAGAGTACAAATTGCGACACACAAAGGGATAGATAGCGAATGGCAGACAATGAACGATGTACGATCTTAAGTGGTGAGGAGGTGATGTCTGGCAAATTACGCTAGACGTATAGTGACAACGTTTGAAATACCACCAAAAAATTATAACTTGTGAAGTAAAGATTACATGAACATCTTTTAACTGTTCCTGATTTCTTGAAATGATCAATTTCTTTTCTCAAGACTTAATCTACCAAATTGAATTTTAGCTTGCCTCTGTTTCGGCAGTTGATTTGGTCCACTTAAAAGTAATGATAAAAAAGTGTATTTATTCTGGCGAGACTCAGACCTAAGGATTACACAGAAAATATTATGGTCACACCCTTATTAGGCATAAATAAGAACGACCTTGCAATCTGCTAACTCTTTAACCTTTAGTTCTACATTTATTATCGTAAGATTTTATAAGAAAATGCTAAATGTACACAGGTGACAAATCCTGGGGAAATTCACCGAGAAAAGTGGTGATAACCTATTGAAGTTTTGAAAATAACTCATCAATCCATATCAAGATGAAACGCTACGTAACTTAATTTCATCTTCGAATTTTAGGATGAATGAATTTGTCTTTTCATTAAGGAGATATTATATTGTATGCGTGTTGACCATATTTTAATTTTTAAACTCATAGTAATTTTTAAATTCAGTGTTAATCAGGGTCAACGTTAAATCGAAATTAATATATTAATTTACTTGTACAGTTCTACATTGTTGAATATACATTTTAAGGGGAGAAGAACTGAAACTTTGTGATTTCCGAATTCGGAAGACACGACTTCATACCATTTCGTTAAAAAGTTTCTAGGGGTAAGGTCAACTCCTGAAATTTATATAATTTTTCATTAATCTTTAATTTACTATACATTTAACTTCGGTTACGCAACAATTGTTCCAAGAACCTTGGGGGATTTTTTTAAAATTTTGACCAGTTTTCGCAAAAAGTTAAAAACCGGGAATATTTTAGATTCTCACCAACTTAAAAATATCACTACACCTTTCACATATATAAATATTGTCTTCGCGAAATATAAAATAAGTGAAGTAATAATATCATTAGTCATTGAATGTGTTTCATAGGTTTCGCCTACTCGCAATTAAATGTTAAATTTCAATCTACGTAATGTTTACGTAGAAAGAAGCGCGGAAAGATTGTGTGGTTTCTAAGTCTTAATAGACAAAACTGTAGTCATAATTTTATAAACCTTACCCTTAATTAATAAAAAACATATCAGAGAATTTGAGCCTACATTTTATAAAATTAAAAATTTAAACATATAACGCTTACCTGATTGGGCATTATATCAGTCTCCCAAATGTAAGTCATTCTCAAGTAGACGTATGTGTTGTATATTCTTTGCCAGAACGTCATGCGGTCTGAATATTTATGCAGGAGTTCTGGGTTCACGGCTGGATTGTTAGGATTTCCAATTGCATTGTAAGCATTCGGTGTTCCTCCTAAAGATAGGACTCCAATTATAGGAGGGGAACCAACAGCATGGATGAGTCCAAAATAAGCTTCATAAGCAATCCACTCCAGGAATACTAGATCGAAGTTCTGATTTCCATTTTTTCTATGGATGAAGGATATTAATATAACATTTAATAAATCTCTTACAAATAACACAATGAAAAATTTCTTTTCTTATTATTAATCTCGATATTTTTCTGCACATTATATCTACGATACATTTTGGAATAATAAATGGATGACAACGTATTTATTAAATTATTTCTTTTATAAATATTAAATCCGCCACTGCACAGGGGACCTTGATCGGAATGGATGGAATAGTCCCTTGATTGTTTCCGGTGGGTAACTTAGTTCATCATCCCCCACGTAGTCATACGCAGTTTGCAACTGCTTTTCTGACAATTAAGTTTTATTTTAGTTTTATAATTCCTACATCAGGACCACTATAAAGGTCAGTTTGTGCCCTTTGCTACAAATCCCATTCCCTGGCCAACAATTTTGTCCAGTTTTCCTTCGGACAGAGGTGGATTGGTGTACAGGACCGCTACTCAGTTGTTATGACTGCAGCGTTAACGCAATTTTAAAGAAAAATATTTTTGTTATAAATAATGCATTTTGTCAAAAAGGCTTTTAGTAACTGCAGATGACCACGTTGGAGCAACAAACTCTTCAGAAACGAGCATTGGACCATACCATCAACTCGGATCAAGGGTGGATTTAAGAGGCACAATTAATAATCTTAGGATACTTCAATAATTTTATGACCTCTTTGTAACAATAGGATTTAGCTATTTAATACAATTTATATTCATCTCGAATTATAAATTAGTATGCACAAATAAGAATGGATAGTGAAAACAGGGCTACATTTCATTCAAATCTTCACTCGGAGTATTTAAAAAAATTAGTGATAGTAAATTCATTGTTCAATTGAAATTGTAATGTTGGGTTGAATATAAATAAATGGGGACAGAGAAATAACTCAGTGAAACTTTGAAATTTCAAATCTTATGTCGGTTTAATTTTTTCAATTTTTTATTCTGAAAATTACGATTTAACTTCCCTGAAAGGAAACTTCACTATTCAGAGTGAGGTTTTATTTTTATAGAGCTCTATTCAGAGAAGTGCATATACTTTTGTAGCAACTCTGCTACATATTACATGGGATACTTAAATACCAAACATAACTGCACATATTCCACAGAGCACTGTTTATGTATACGTGTTCCAAGACAAGACAAATGTTTATTTACACTTACACATTCCAAGACAAGAAATATTAAGGAATGCTGTTAGGAAACTTCTGGAAGATCAAGACAAGAAATATTAAGAATACTGTTAGGAACCTTCTCGAAGATGAATAATTGCTTCCAAGTGACGTACTAGGATTTTCTCGACGAATCAGGTCTCCGAGGTTACATTCGTTATTGATAGCAAACCGGAAGTCATTCTGGTCTCAGCAGTTCTAAGATCAGACCTACTTCAGAACGCTCTGCCACAGGTCACTTCTCCAAGGGAAACAAATTTTGTTATTCCCGAGGGAAAAGCTCATTGATGACCGAGACGCTTCGGAGGAAGGATCTCCGCGTTCCCCGGCTCTGAGCTCAGTCTCAAGACTAACCTTTACTGCGACAGTTTATGAACTCTGTGTTTTTTCTACACGAAGCCCTGACGGTGAATGAACTCTGTGTATGTACCACACGAAACTTCAATAACGCAAATTCGTGAGTGTTGCAGGCAACTGCATCGTTATTAGTTTGCAGGAATTGTTGACGAACTAACATGTCATATTGTTGTCTTGACTCAAGTTGACACTAGATGTTAAGCGCTTAATTTCCTTGCTTCACTTCATGTTATGTGTTTCTTTTACGAGCACTTAACTTTCTTGCTTCAGTTCCATGAAATAAAAAACTCGTCCGTTCCTGACTACAATCTTATTTATTTTCAAGAGGGGTTTCTTTATGGAACACACAGTTCAAACTTGTGTAATACAGAAACCAATCACCCGGACAGAATACTTTTAATTCATGCCCATTACGCAAATCGCTGATAAACAAATGTGTGTTTGCGATACCGAGTGTTCACTCATAGCTTTCTCTTTTCATTCGGAGTAATCTATTGTGGGTGAAGTCACTAGCGGGAGGCTTTGACCGCGGACTGACCGAGGATTTCTCGGACCGCGGTTCCAACACGTGAATAGTCAATTATTACTTAATACATACAGAAACTTTTAAACAAGGTTTCATAATGCATATATTTCTCTTGTGTACTGCACGTGAAGAAGGAAATTTGTGATAACTTTCAGTCAGATGAAAATGGTGACGAGACGGGAATCGAACTCGGGACTCCTGCATTTATCGCAGGGGTGTTAACCACTACACCCCTCGTTCGCTTTCCGCAGCCTTACACCATTTCCACTCACACCTAAACCCCGGAAGACCTGAGACATCCCCAACGGGAGATAAGTGAGTCAGGCTACACATTGCCATGTGGGCCTAACGAACGGTTTCGCACGTAACAAGGTGTTACGGTTCGTTATGCATTTCTTCTGTGGTGTACAGTTGTCGAAGGCGAACGGGTGGTGTAGTGGTTAACACCCCTGCAATCAATAAAGGAGTCCCGGGTTTGATTCCTGGCTAGTCGCCATCTTTATCCGACCGAAAGTTATCACTAGGTTTCATAATTTTATTGATATTGTTTCGCGCGGTAGATAAAAGGCGAAAAACCACAAAGCGTATGAGTGTGAAAATGACCCAGGACGGGAGGATTCCAAACTTAACAAAGGAGGGAAGTGTCCTTTAGAAATTAGGAAGACGATCTATAAATTCAAAAAGAGGGTTCTGGTTTTTTTCAAGACAAATTATAATAACAACGAACGAAGCCCTGAAAAAGGGAAAATCAAAACGACGGAGGATTGCATTAGGGATTTTGCTGAGGGACGTAACGCGTGATTGCGAACAAGTTAGTGAGCCGCCAAAGATCCAAGAAATAAAGATGACAGACAAGGCGGGCAACTCGAAAAGGACAAGTGGTTCGCGCGACGAAGAAAAGATCTAGAAGTGTTTAGAATAAGGCGGAGTGTCGGTGGATGAGAGAAAGCGGGAACGTCGCACACAAAGCGACAAAGAGATGACACGACGTCGCGTTAAGAGAATGGGATCCCAAGAGAGGATAGGGCCACGTGTTCGTGCCGAGGCAGCGACGATAACTACGTCGTTGTGTTCAAAAAGAGGCCTTGTGATTTGTCGAGAACCAACTGACGTCTTGTTTAGTGAACCAATCGAACCAACTCCACGTGGAGTAGATGAAATGAAGTAAGATGTGATAAAATGGAAAGCCCGAAATCACTCAGGATCACTAGAGATCTTACTTATCTTATTTGCTTACTTACCGACTGAGAGATCTGACTTACTTAGAATCACTCGGAGAGATAAACGTGGAGTTCATTTATCGAGACATGTCGTCAACGAGATACTTAGAAATTTCGTGATCAGACACTCAAATTTTTTGGTAATCTGACACTTTGAACATTTTCTGGCATCGCCCTGCTTCAGTGCATATCATTGCTTGGTGGATCAGGTCATGCCTGATTACCACGATACAACAATGATCGTCTTAATTAGGGAGTTTGAGCGCGACAACTAGCATCAAGTCATTAACGAATTACGTCGTTTTTGTTTAATTACGGCGCCGAATTCTGCTTAATAAATCATAATTACCTAGTTATCGAGGGACTTCAATATCCGAAATCCTCTCACAGTGTGTTCGACTCGGGCTTCAAAAAAACGTAAACTAGCGAAAGAGCTAAGTGCCTTAATTAGGCCGTCGAGTGGTTCGAGCTGACTGGTGACGAGCCGTATGGTACTTCGAGGGGCGACGCGCAGGCCAGTGACCTACGACAACAAGTCAACAGCTGTCAGGTAACGGCGCCGAATCTACAAGGTGGCCTTTGGGTCATTGATCCCAGAAGGGCCCTGAGCACCCACGCAGTTTCGAGACTACAAAAATTAAAGCTACAAAAATTCAAAACTAAGGGAAATGGTTATGACAGCAATCAGAAAAATAGCAAAACTGGCGAGCGCTTATAAAGACGAATAAGCATGTGTTCCGTGGTTAAAGAACCAAGAGAAGGTGTAATTTTAGTAACAATCAGTAGAAAAAATTTATTTTGGTAATTGAAAATTGTAATTCATTTATTGGTTATAAAGCTAATCAGGTTGGGACTAGTAGTGAACCAACGCTTCATGTAAACAAGTGTAAGACGGTGATAACGTGTGATTTTTTGGGGAAAGTGTGTGGAATGTACGTATGAGTAGAAATCTAGTAATATTTTCAATGTAAGTAGATAGTAATTAAAACCTAATTTATCTCAGCTGTGTGTATTATTACCTATTCAGTGTGTATTTTCCAAACGCGCCCCATCCTAAATTAATTGAGTTAACCGGAACAAGATGCTGACTGCTGAGTGGGCCATGTAGGCTGATTACCCACCACACTATTATCCATATTTTTTCCATTACTATATATAATGGTAGGTAGGAAACTCTGCTCGCGACCGACTTGAACTTACAATGGATGTTTCAACAAACGCAGGTTCAAAGTGGTCCTGTTTTTTTCACATTGTAACATATTGACTGTCAGTATGTCCAGTCAAAGTATTGGCGACGATGACACTGAGGAAGGAACAAAAAAATTACGAAAAACCAATTCCTTTCGCACGGTGAAGAGCCATTTTTTGTGGGTTTTGTGCAACTTGGCAAACGGACAAGCTGTGACAGTCGAATAATGTAACCTTCTTTCAATACACTTCTTACTATTAATTTAAAACATGAATGTTGAAATACTATTTCAAATATTGATTAGTTCTTATTTCTTATTTTACTAAACACTTTTCATTTAACAAACTAGTTTTTCCTCAATGTTTATAATTTCAAGGTAAAGAAAAAAATTAGAAAACTGAAAAAAATAAAAACTTTTAGTGTTTCTGTGAGTGTTAATATATATTAAAGCGAACTCATAACAAAATATGTATCGTTTTGCTCACCCCACTTTTTTTCTAATGAAGTAATATCGCACTGATACTTCGAATGATACAAAAAAAAACGAAATTTGTTTCGATAATTTAATACATAAAACAAGAAATAAAACTTTACTACTCAGGTCCCATAAATGTGTGAAAGGTCTTAGTTATAAAGCGATAGAATTCGTATTTTGTTATAATTCTGAGATTCAGAATCGGAGAAGGATATTGAGGTAATATTACGGCACGCAATGCGAAACTTATGGCAGCAGTCAGTGACTTTTTACAACCGCAACAGTAGAACCTGTAGTGAAAAGGGTTTGTCCTTCCTCACGATTGTCCGAAATACGAAGGGAAAGTAGACGCCAAAAATTGGCTAACTTATTGATTTTTGTTTCAATACCATAGTGTACCATCGTCGCTAATATTTTTACAGGGCATACTAACAGCCAATATGCTTCAGTATTTAAGAAATTAAAATCACCTTGTACATGCGTTTGTTGAAAGTTCCCTTGTGACTAGAATCGTGAAACGACGTAATTTAATGTGTATGTCTCACAATTGTGAAGAGGGGATGAAATCCTCGTTGTTCAATCCAAGAGATTTAGCCGCGCAGCGACGTTTGCCTATTCTCGGGTTCGTTGTCTCAAGGACGCTGAATTGCCACGGCTCATCGCTCTGGATATATGACTTGTTTCTCCGAAAATCGATGCATCGGAAAGAATTCTCACCGTCGGATGTCGTTTAGATTGGTTACTCCACTCATTAGTAACACAGAGTCCCGTGCTAGGGCGTATGCAGGCGGGGGTGAGTTCGGGCAGATACCCAATTTTCCTTATGGAACATTAATAAAAGAAGTTGTTTAAAAATTGTTTATTATTTAACATTACTGTTTTAAAATAGGTTAATTTATGTAAATGGTGTTTGTAATGCTAGCGTGTATTATTGTAAGGCATTCTCTTTGATGCCGGTTGAATTCAGGAATCTTCTCCACCTTACTTTTTGAGCTGGGTACACCCTTAGTCCCGTGTACTTCATTTGGTGAATACATTTTTGTGTGGTCCGCAAAGTCTTTCATCACGGAGTCAGTCAACGCGGCGGATAATATTACATTACTATCAGTATACATTAATATGGTTAAATTATTAATTTATTTGAGTGATAGTATTTAATATTTTAGGGATTTAATTGTTAAGGTTAATTTGCTATGTTTTCGGAGGAATATATTGATGAAAGGACATGCTTAAAAACTGTCGCATTTTAATTTTTTGGAAATAATATTGTTAAATATTTTCTAACTGCTTTTTTTGTTCATTTATTAACTAGAAGATTATTATTTTTCTTATATTAGGGGTATCGCAAGTCATAATTTATTTTTGGGGCGCACTAATGTTAAATCCACCTTCGGGTTTCTTGATCGGAATTGAGGAGATGGTACCTGGGTTGTTTCCAGATAGTAAATTAGTTTATTGTCCTCTACGCGGGCATAGGCCGTCTGTAACTACTTCTTTGAAAAAAAATCATGTGTAAATAACAATGGATTCTCTTCATTCAACATGTGGGTCCTATACCACATTTAAACGATAGTGATGGAGGGTATTTATATTTTTTTCAAAATATGTAATACACGAGAACTTACTTGAGAAAATCTTTGAACTGTGTCGAATTCAGCTGCTCTTCCACCAATTGCGGAAAGATCTTGGTAAACGCCTGTATGAGAGCCACCCCTGTACTATCCGCCATTGAAGCAAACTCGATACTTTTGCGGAAAGTCGGGTAACTGAATGAGAAATCAATGTCAGTGTGGTTGGCTACTGGTTCCTGGAAAAATCAAGACTACTCAGTTAAATCTTCCAATCAAATGACTAAAATTATTCGCACTTCGAAACATTTGTGCGATGGATAAATAAATCAAATTTTTATCTCTATTCACTCTGAAAATGTGTTTTCCAAGTTCTATATTTACCAGTTACGTGATTAGTTGTTAACTGTCTCAAGCTAAATCATACCGTATTCTGTTAAGAGAGTAATAACTATGTCTGTTCATTTGCCACAAAATCAAGAATTTTTAAGATTTCAGTATTGTCAGATTTATCACAAGACTAGCTGATTACCCGGCGTTGATCGGGAGTCTTTTCTTAGACAAATCTTCTTTTCTTCAAGAAAATATATATCACCAAAATAAGTTTACTTAGTGGTTTTAAAAACACTTATAGCACCCTAATTGATTGAATTCATAATCAAACCAATTTTTTACAAAACTTGACTTTATAGGCTACACTACACTAATTCGCGGGAGCCTCGTCGGTTGAATTTTCGCTTCAGTGGAGTGAAGCGGCTGCGCTATTTCATTAAAATTCTTATACAATCTAAACTATACGTCAAAATTTCTAATAAACGTTTTTTTCGTTGTTAAATGCACAAAACAAATAATCCATTAAATTTTATTGATAGATTTTTTCCTTCTTAAATTACTCTCCTAAGTTGAAGTATTTTAATACATCTATTTTTTAAAATGTTTTATCGATAATTTAGGTTAAGTTTTGTAGACAGGTATATGCTTTTGGGGACTTTTTTGTAGAACACATTGAGGTAGGCAATGTTGCCTTCCATAGTTGTCACCAATCTCTATTCGTTTAGTCAGAGTAAGCAAATAAAACTCTCTTTTTGTTTCGATTTTATCGACATTTATTGTGAAAAACCATTTCTATCTTTCTCATCACACATTTTAAGAACAACTGTTACCCTATGGTCATCGTGGACACCTAAACTATCACTTTCCTAAATTTCGGTTCAGTGGTTGAATCATGATCACTATATAATTCGCATGACCAGAGATCTGTATTGAATGCCTTCAAAAGCGCCTTCTTGATCCTCTGTGTTGAGTGACGATGCTTGCGGTCACGTATCCTGCTACTCACCTTGAGAGGATCTGTGCTGAGAACAGTGATTTGGTGGCCTCTGGCAGCCAGGGCCTTCATTATAGCCTGAAACATGAAAGACATTTCTTAGGATGTTTTCCGCAACCAGTCGTTAGTTGAGGAATGTAAAACAATGAAGAATTATCTGAATTGCTTAAAATAAAAAGCTGAGTATTCCCATAATAATTAAAATGTCGAGGTTCTTCAAGTCGGACGATCTTCTGGAATAGAGTATTGTCAAGATTTGAAGAGTTAACTTTCGGCAGCAAAGTCTCGGTCAATATGGTGTGGACGGCTAAAAAATATGTAGTTCGATTAACAGATTACCAACTACCAATGGTGTCAACATTCATATTTCTAGGAGTTGAACTTTATGGAAGATAAAAATTCTTCAAGCACATTAAATCATCATTTTGTGCGGAATCTGACAGAGGTGCGGAGACGTTGCTTATTTTAGATTGAATGGATGATACCGGTGCATTTCGAAGGTTACTAAGCAAATTAAAGTAAATTGAACATAGAAATCTCTTAGATTGCGGTGAACCTCACCGCCAGGTAACAGATTAATCATGTTACGTCGAATGAAAATGGGAGACGGGACCGGGGTTCGAACCCGGGACCTTGAGCTTTGCGCGCTCATGCGCCTACCGACTGCGCCACCCCGTTCGCCACCCGGGCCCGTCTAGACCACCTCAGAGGTCTTTGGGTTTCACAAGTTGAATGAGAATGGTAGACGGGCCCGGGTGGCGAACGGGATGGCGCAGTCGGTAGGCGCATGACCGCGCAAAGCTCAAGGTCCCGGGTTCGAACCCCGGTCCCGTCTCCCATTTTCATTCGACGTAACATAAATGGAACACTTTGTACTGTGGATTACGAGAGATCAAGAGTGAACTAACGCAGATTTTTGAAATTAGAATCGCACAACCGATGGACATAAACAAAAAGTGAAACACACAAATATATACAGCGGCAAAAATAGGAATTGCGATGACAATAGAATTCATGGGATCTGTGAGGCGTCTGGGTTCAGAAATGAGAAGAAAGAACCTGGAAGCTGTATTTGTGGAAAGGAGGATGGGACACCAAACCATATAATGCGAGAGTGTAACATTCATGGAAACGAATGCAGAAAATTCATATACTATTTTATGAAACATGATATTTGAAAGAAGTAAAGAATCAGAAGTAAAAATTAAGTTTTTCAAAACTGTGAAACAATATTAGGAATAGTTGAATCTATGAAACATTTACCATGAGGGGTTATCCATAAAATACGTTCGCTTCGGTAAAATTTGTTCGCTTTACTCCTTGTTTTTATTATTTTTTTTCTCTTCTAACTATACGCAATCTTGGCTCGGTTGTGTACATTATCTGTAGCCCCATCCTAGGCCCGGTATTTCTCCAGTTTTCTTTAGGACAGTAGCGGATTTTCCATGGTTGGGAATGTCATTAGTACTTTTGTTTTATTAATCCTGAAATTTTACTGCACAAACATAAGCAATTTATTTTGAATAATAAATGGATAACATTACGTTTTAATAAAATAAATTCTTTTACAAATATAAAATCTGCCACTGCCCATGGGCCCTTGATCAGAAATGATTGGATGATCTCTTGCTTCTTTTCGGAGAGTAACTGAGTTTATTGCCCCCCCCACGTGGTCGTACGCAGTTTGCAACTGATTTTTTGAAAATGAAGTTTTTTTATTTAAAGGAGGTGGGGAGGGTTTGCATTCAGCCATACGTTGATGTGAGATAGAGCAGAGGTGGGAGAGGGGGATCACAAAGTGTTGTAGTTCATAGAGTTTCATATTGTTACGTAGACATTCAATATCACACAAATTACAATAATTAAATATTATTTTTACGTCTCATAGGTAAGTTTATCTCATAGGTGCACTGAGTGAACGTAATTATATAAACGTACTTTTTCCATGTACCCTACGTATGGAGACGAAATGTGATAATTTTCTGTCAGGTAAAAATGGTGACGAGCCGGGAAACGAACCGGGAACTGTTGCATTGATCGAAGGGGGTGTTAACCACTACACCACCCGTTCGCCTCCAACAATTGCACATCATTTCCATCTAGACATAACTCCGGAAGACCTGAGACACATCAACATGCGGGAGATAAGTGAACCGGACGGCACACTATGCTGTGTGCGCTTAATTTGCATTAATTGTATAGAGTTTTTAAAATTTCATTTATTCCTCATTTAAATGTTACATTCAAACAATATTTACATAGTTCCTTTCTAAAAAGAGAATATTTATTGAACTTCAATTCATTTGCATTTGCTCTGATTTCCTCAATCTACGAAAATCGCAAAACATAAAAGTCTCAAATTGAATCATATACCCTGTAGATCCTATAAAGGAAAC
Organism: Laupala kohalensis; assembly: GCA_002313205.1. Lineage (NCBI taxonomy): Eukaryota > Metazoa > Arthropoda > Insecta > Orthoptera > Trigonidiidae > Laupala > Laupala kohalensis. Next base: position 46,448 of record NNCF01127852.1, on the reverse strand, counting down.
AATTCTTTTATATTTGTCTTAAAACATTAATGCAAGCTCTTAAAAACACGTATTATGTATTAATGTGTAAGCATAATTATTGTTCCACTGAAAAGTGACGTTTTCGGTGCAAGGCACGAAGAATGCTAATACTCTCTACAAATAAAAACAAGAATAATTTTACGAACGTTGATGTACATTTTAAATATATTAATAATATTTCTAAATTCATCAAAACATCTTTTGTATGCGCACATTCTATTGTCACGTTTGTTTACAACTTATCTGTGCCTGCAACCGCTCTGCATCTTGTCACGTGATTCGGGTGAACCACCGAAACACGATACAACTGTGCAACACCTTCCTGAAGTTTTCTAAGAATTCATCGGAGAAAAAAGTTTTAGAGGAAAGTAAGTTAGTATTACCTATATGTTGTCTCCATGGTGGGGCTCTCGTGCTTCTTTATTATATCTTTTATTAAAACCAGGGAGGACCTTGATCAAGATGAGACGTTCTCTGAAGTGGGAATTCTCGTTCTTTGATGTGTTACGAAGGGGAACTGGCAAACATTTCATGGATCTAAACGGGAAAATTAATGTGTAAAGAAAAATGCGTATTAATTTGCATATCAATGTTTTAAGAAACATGGCCGTTAAACTTAAATGGTGATGTTAAAGGCACAACTTTTAGAAAATGCAGGTAGTGTTGAGTGGGTTCAATGACGTCGGAAACAGCCATTTTGACTAAGAAAAACATATATTTTTAAATTATGGCACAGTCAGTTTTATGAGATGACCTGTACTCTGGGCTGGAACTACATTTATTTTCTAGGGGATTTTCATTTATTTTCGCCATTGTCGCCTCCCTTCTCCGGAAGTTAGATTTATCAGTAGAGCATCATGTATAATAAGTTAAAAATTAAATACATTCCTGTACATAGATGTGAGTATATACGCAAGTTAAGTTCTGCTACTCTCCAGAGGCAATGAAAACATTCGAACATTACTTGAATACAAATTTATTCCACATATGTACAGTAGAGGGATGAATCCATCATGGAGTCGTAGCAGACGACACTTCAAGTTCTAAATTCTTGGAGTATCTATACAAATTACAAAGGTTTCTTTAAATCTCTTTGTTTACATTAGTTCTCACACCTTACTTACTAAAATTTTACAATAACAACAGAAATTTAAATAATATGTTTTCAATGTAATGCATCGTAATAGCTCGAAGCAAGATATAAATCTTGTTTACTCTGAAAAGTGAAAGCTTCGGAAAGCGAACATCTTGGTCGCTGCTATGGAGCGGTCGGGTTTCGGACACTGGATTAAATAATATTATCACCTACAGGTTATAACGCGCACAAAGCACATCACATAGTGCATGATCCCTTTGGTGATACTATATCAACTATACATACAATAACTTTTGGCATATTGTCACCAAACTTCTCGATTATAATAAAGTCCGGAACGTTCCCGACCACAACATGGTATATTTCTTTTATCATAAATGATCCCTCGAGTCCTAAAAAGTAAACAATAACTTTTACTTGTTTCGGTGGTTGAAGCGAGTGGTGTATCTTTAAAAGAAGAACATTTTTTGGCGCCCTATCTTTCAGCGTTCCCCATACTTTGGGACCCCCCGTCACCCATGAAACATGCCTCCCCTGCCTCCACCCCCCGCAGCGTAATATCACCTTTTTACTCTTCTGTGAGTTGGTGTACTTAAATACCGTTCAGTAGTTATACGTAAGCTAGTGTCCTTGGTTGAAATCCTGTGTCCATAGTCTTTCGTCACAAACAGTCAAGGGGTGGTAATTCGTAATGAAACGTTAAACAAAAAAAGAACTTTGTTGATTTTTTTGTCCAATAGATGACTGAAAGTTTAACCCCGGAGAGACCAAGCGGTGTGCTTATTAAAAGTGGAAACAATGGCTGATATTCGTTAAGTGCCCTAAGCTGTAAGCCGCCACTTTCGTTTGCAAATAATGTATTTCTTCTCATTTATATTTGGTCTCCGCCAATGCTGTCACGTGGCAAGGCAAATGGATCTTGATTAGTGACGCTACAGCGAAAGTATGACAATTCGAATTTAATTTGTAGTTCGAAGCAAATTACACAAGAAAGAGTACGTTGTTAAAATGTAAAATTGCTTTACTTTAAACTCCAGAAATTTAACGTTGTTCTTTTTTGGCAATTGATTAAGTATGTCTGAAGAAAATGGGGCATTTAAAAATGTTATTTGTGAGAAGGGATTATAATTTTTATTTTTTAAAATTTGTCTCGAATAATTGTATTTGTTTGAGGTAACAGAGAGTAATGTGATGCATTATATTATAAACGCACCTAGTCCTGTAAATACTACAAACTGAACACCTTCATGATATAATAACGATGCTTCAAGGCTTCTAGATAAGGTTTAACAACGCTAAACTTTGATTTGAAGTTAACGAAATGCATTTTTTTGTTAACAAAGGTAAACGCTACTAATCGTATGGAATTCGGTAGACCAATTTTTGTCTCAGCATTAAAGCAAATTCTTCCTGGTCAATTCCGACTCGTCCCGAAAATTTTCAGAGGGCATGTTCGTTGTCATCCAGAAAATTATTTGGATGGTTATGTTTGTATCTTGTTTAACTTACATGCATTAATGGAATTTTATTTTATTGCAACAATTTAAACGACAGTCAAATATTTTTAATGTGAGCTCAAACATTCGTTTTTGCCATCTATTTTCTGTGCAAGGAGATGCCGTACAATTTCATCTGAAGTCCTTCGTCTTTTATGTGTAAGTATTTCTAAAACACTGATGGAAAAAATAAAGCACACAAGTCTTACTATAGAAAATTTCGAAAATATACATTCACACATGAAAAAAAAATGCAATAATGTACTTTTATTTTCAAATAGCTTTTAATGGATTTAGAAGTTAGTTTTTCCGTTTCATCGTGATTGCAGCACCGCAAAATATTGCTTCAGGATATATACAATTTTACAGTGTATCGCTACCTCTGCATTCCTTCATTACCTCTTCCGTGGCAGAATTTCCTGTAAACTTTAATCTTGGATGATATCCATTAAAAAATTTAATATTAGTTCTTATTTATCAATTTTCATTGTGCAAAAAAATGTATACAGAAAAGGTCTATTTGAAAGTAATACGTATTATGAAAAAATGACAAAAGCGCCGGGAACATTGATGCTTATTTTCGAGAGAAGCGATCAGATCCAACTAATCCACTCGTTGTAACACAGTCCTCCCCCTCATAAATAAATAAACTCTGTCAAAAAAGCAGTTGCAGATTGCGTAGAACCATGTGGGTGATAATAATCTAAGTTACTCTCCGGAAAAGAGCAAAGGATCATCCCATCAAACAAGGTCAAAGGGTAGTGTCGGATTATATACTTATATTTTATATCAAATACGTACAAATATCAATTTATTACCCTAAAATGAATCGTAGATGTAATGCGCAGTCAAAATAAGATTAATAATAGCAAAAGTATTAAATGACATTCCCGCATATGGAAAATCCGTCACCATCCGGAGAAAAACCTGGGCGGACAGAGATAATATGTGCAACCGTGCCAAGGTTGTGTATAGTTAGAAATACATAAATAAAAAGGATCGAAAACAAGCATAAAAAAAAGAATTTAATACTATAACTATAACAATAGCGTAATTTAATGCAATAATTATCACAATAAGAACTATAACAATGGCGTAACAAAGTCAAGAATTTAACATCACATACATCATCCGAAATCATATGATAAACAATATTTATCGGGAAGTTGAATAACCCATTCACTCTTTTATTAAAATCAGTAAATTATTTATAGCAATAGAGCATTTAAAAAAATTTAACTGCAGATTTGAAGGGATTCATTTCATAAATAACATATTTTTTGGAAGAGAATTATACAAAATTATTCCCGAATGATATGAGCCTTTTAGGCAAAGAGCGGTTGACACGCCGGGACGATGAATATTAGCCTTATTGCGAGTGTTGTGTTCGTGAACTAAACTATTTCTCCTAAAGCAGGGGTGAAATTTTACTATGTCTGTCTTAACAAACACTACTACTTCGTTAATGTATATGCAGAGAGAGGGAGAATATTTTAATTCTCGAAATAAAGGTTTTCATAAATTTCGGGGATGAGATTTACATATAATCCGAACAATTCTCTTTGTTATCATAAGATCAAGGTTCTTATTTATTATATCTCATTTATTTATTTTATTTTTGTCACTGTAACGTCAAGGGTTTTATTAATTTGAATGAAGTACTCGAAAAATAAATAAATCGTTATGGAATATCTCTAACCCTCAAGAGCAGTTCCGAAGGGTGAATTAAATTAAAAGCTCTCTCGATTTTCGTATTTCGCCATTAAAATGCATCCTTTATATGAATTACTAATAAGGTATAGCCTACAATAATAGAAGCGTGGTTTTTCTATCCGTGCTATTCGGTACAAGTTAAAATAAGGAAATTTTTAAGACATGTTTCACTAGTTCCTTATGTATGGACGGTTATGTAAATATTTCGAGTAAAAATATATTGAGGGATAGATAAATCTCAGTGTTATTGATGTCGAAAAAACCTCTTTTAAGAGACAGGTATTTGATATTATTGTCCTCAAATGCTCATGTGTGTAGTTTACGTGCCAATACGAAACGATCCAATTATGATGAAACAAATCGTTATTGCGAAAACGAAGAGGTGACCGGACATCAAAACGAAAAACAACATTAAAGTAAGTTTTCAAATCAAATTTCAGGTACTCCAAAAACGTTGAAAAGGAATATTTTCATTACACGTCACTTGAAATCGAAAAAATGAACGGATCGGAAACATTTTAAAATCATTCTTACGAATTAAATGAATGTTGCGTCGTCGATTGGACAGTATACCGGGTACCTCCCCCTTCTTTATTTCTAAAGTCTGAACGAAATAATCAACACAAAGTTTATCTTCATTCCTGTCATAGAGAAGAGTATAAATTCAAGAGATAGAATAACACATTCCGAAAAACGAAAAACAGGCCAAAATTGAGACTAAATAGTGATTGTCCAATCCATTCATTTCCCAGGAACATTTTTGATATGTATCGCGATGCAATGACTAAATAATGAATGGATAAAAAATTTAAGAGAAATAATAAAGAATATATATATTTATTGTCAAAAAAGC
>NNCF01127852.1:5887-41138 GCA_002313205.1 Laupala kohalensis | reverse complement strand
TAGATAAGATAAAAAATGTAATATAATAGGTTGTCAACAAATTAGTAATTTAACACAAAATATTTATTTCACAAGTACGTATTATTAACAACTATAGATTATTCGGAAAATAGTGTTTATAAATCGTATATATTAAAATAACACTAAATTTAAGATTTGTTTCAATAGACGCCTGTAGAGAGCCTGTATTAAAAAATCCGCCTCTACTGTACTCAGCCGAGAACAGGAACATTTCCTTCTTGTTTTCAAGTGCACTGACCTGGAAGGGCAGTTGATGGCTGATGGAGGGCGTAGGGAAGATCCCTAAAATCCGCGCCGTCCACGCATCTCCGCTTCCGAACACTATCAGAATCACTAGAACCCACACGCATTGTGTCCAGGAGCGTTCCCCACGTGGAGGCATGTCATCAGCCACTGTCTGTCTGAGCGTGGTCTGAGCTCTCGGCTCCGCACCGCGTGGAAAGGCTTTGTCGTAACTGACGTATCATGTCTCTCAAGCAGAGATTCGACGGTATTGGTGGAGCAGTGCCTCGTTACGCGATCTCCGGATGGAGCAGTTACAGCGTGCCCCGTTTTCTTGCAAGTACCGCGACTGCATGTCACAGTCACAACAAAGCTCTGTCACAGGTGGCGTTCGCAGTCGCAGCGTAGCTTTTTTCTCTATTTCAGGCGGTCGCCGCCACAGATTACGTTCATTGTCACAATTCACATTTGCACAGTCAAAAGAATAATATAGTGCTTATTTAAATGCGAATAAAATTAAAAATACATGGTGAGATTTTAACTCCTACAGAATTAAAGAACCGGTTCTAAATTGTAAAGAAAAAATAAAAACCTTTTCATATAATTTAAGTAGTTTTTCTAATATCTAAGAAAGGAAAATAACTTATTTGCTTTCATTATAATTTTTTTTAATTATATAAATATTATTTAAAACATGATTAGTATTTTTCATTGTTTTTCAAAAACATAAGCATGGATGCTTTAATGGGAGAAAGCAGCGTTCTCCTTCCAGGTATAATGAGTCCTGCTCGTGAAAAAAGCTGTTCGCACGGAACAAATGGTGCCACAAGGCACAATCGTTGCTCCGCAACTTCTGATAGAAGGGGGTAATTATGTTTATTTTTGGACAACCATTGAATAGAATAGTTGTTTAAGTCAGTGTTTTCGTCTTCCAGGTACCGCTGAATTCAACGATTGCTCGGCTTTCATTTGTACCTGCGAACAAATTCCTTTATTACTACCTGGGAGTGTAACTGTAAATAATAAATTTACACCTGCCAATAGATGACGTTCTCATTTTTTTTCTGAAACGTTAAATATTTTATTCGATAAAGCAATACGATTTATTTAAGTTATATAGATAATGTCAATTCAGTTTAACTCCAAATTTGGTTTTATTATTATTAAACATTGCCTCTATTCTATAAATATTTTATATTTTCACAAATAAATTGTATTATTTCGTGTTACATTTCAAGTAGTTACTTCATGGGAATACTTACGTATTCTAGTTAGAGCAGATTTTCGTCGTTTCAAATACTTAATCCAGACATTGATTTTTCTGGTAACTGCGTCTCCTGATGTTGAAATCTGCTGCGTTGTGTCCTGATCCTAATGCGATGCTGCCTTTAGAACAAGGAAATCTTTCACGAGCGCTTTTGCCTGCTTTGCTTCCGATATTTCTGAGAAGCTCGACTGTTTAAACCGGGGGGTTTAAAAAAATGTGGCTACAGCCAGTGAACCACTCTGTTCAAAACCCCCGAAACGCTCGGACCGGTGCACTTCGTCTGTAGGCAATCTTACCGTGGGTTTCATAGGAGGGAGGCTCTTTGAAATTCTTCCAAGCATTCTAAAAGACCTCTTATTAAAACAATAAGTTCTACAATTCGAGATACCTTCGCAAGCGTAGAATTCTATCTGGTGGGAATAGAGATTTTCACGTTTTTGGAAGGATTAATGTCTTCCTTCGTATCACTCTCAGCAAGTTTAAGTGATGATTTGTTAGAGATTCTGAAACGATTCACAATTCTTTTAGCGCGGTCCAGCAAACTTCGAATGTCTTTTCATTTTAAACCCTTTTTCTGCAATTAGATGCAGCTTATGTGCCTGAATTGAATTTCTTCAGCGCTCCTGCGATATCAGCCGCATTGCGAGAAACAGCAAAAATAATTTTGTTGGTAACTCCCATCTCATCAGTAATATTTTTTATTTCATTTGCTAGATTTTCACTGGTACGACTACTCGTCATTGCGTGACAATCCAACAAAATATTAATCAATTTGCCGTTTGAAATAAAATGTTACTTTCATTGCTTTGTGATGTCCAACAATCTGTGGAAATCGATATTTTTCTAGCACTCTGCAAGATGTCTTTAAACTTTATTTCGGCTTCCTCAAATCTTGCTGGAATGAAAGACGCAGATAATTTTTCCTAGAAGGAATTTCATACGGCGGATTCAAGACATTCACGATCTCTAAATCTGGCATTTTCAGAAATGAAAAAGGTTGAAAATCATGGATAATACCCAAAACTTTATATCGTATTTCTTTTCATTTTCTGTTATTTTCCTCGCAGTAAAGGAAGTCATTTTGGCTTCTTTTGCGCTAGAAACATGCACCGATGATGCGAAATTAAGTTCGTGTGGTCCTTCTGAAGTTGATGGAACTTGAGGTTCAGGTTCATCGGAAGAAGTCTGTGGTTCAGGAGTCAACATCATTGTCCTTTGTTGGTCCAAATTTTCAGATTGGACGAGGACATGTTATGAATTCACCTTTTTCTTGCATATTGTGCTCACGGCAAAGGTTGCATCTACTTGCCCCAAGGAAATGGTCCTCAATAACACTTCTTTACTCGAGGCTTAGATGAAGACGTATTTTACCAATAAAACAGAAAACTTCTTAAGACAGATAACTAGAAAACCCATTACAAACACAAATGAAGGTAACATAAAAAGTGCAGTGAAAAAGCTTCCTATAGAACTCAAAATGCTTCACTTGAATCGAAACCATAGAACTCTAACTATGGAAGTCTCTTTCCCTCTTTCGGAGGGTGCTGTGCCAGATGCTTGTTTGGGTTATCGCCTGGCTGTGGAAGGTGGAAAGAGGGAAAGGGTGAGAAGAGTTGACGTATTTAGGATTGTAATGATCATGAGTATCTTCTTCTTAGGAATGTCTGAGTGGAATGAGTGTGGGTGTGAGTGTTCAGAGAATCTCCTTCGTAAGACTTCGTCCTAAGTTGGAGGGGATGAATGAATAGAGCAGCGTGTGACCGCAAGCTACAGCTGGGAGGCGTGTCCATTGAGATTACCAGTTTTTAATACAAATATAAATTTTAAATTATGAATACTTTAAAACGATAAGATTCTATTTAGTGAATATTATTTGCACGTCCAGAAAATTTCAACCAACAATATAATAATTCACACACACATGTTCTAAGGGCACGTGAGGGTACTCTGTCACTTCACCGTCTTATTCCAGCCACATGTATCGCCGATAAAGAGAAGACTACCAACAAAGCTTGCGCGACGTAGAAAGGTAAAAATTTTGCAACAAAGGTAGAAGAGATGGGATATAACTATTGGAAATCTCAAAGACATGTTATTAGTTCTCAAAAATAAAGGTAAATCACCAGAGCGTTTATGAGAGGTACTACAGAATAATTTTTCAGGATTCCCTTTAAGTTTGTTAATTACCCGTCTTGAAAACAAAGAAAAATGTAAGCATGCTTTTAGATAAGCGGATTTAATGAAAGAATTTTCTTTAACTTTATATTTCTATTCATCTAAAGCATGCAAGCTCTTAAGAAAAAAAATGGATTTTATCTCCCTAATCCATCAACCTTGGGAAGTTGGGTTAGCAAAATTTAACTGTTCGCCTGGTTTTTTAAATGAGGTTTTCATTTTTCTTGAAAATAATATTCAAACTAAGGACTCTTTGAAAAATGATGATTTAATCTTTGATTGTGTGAGCATAAAAAAGCAGTTAATATGCGAGCCCCATACTGGTATATATGTAAACTTAGGTTAGGAGAAAATGTTGAAGACAAAGATGAACTGGCAACAGGAGCTTTAGTGTTTCAAGATGTCTCTCTGTTAGATTTGTTTCGATAATAAAGTGTTGTGAATAGTGAAAATGTTAAGTAGGCGAATAATTTAGTTTCCCTTTAACAACAAAGAGGATTGGAGTTTCTTACGCAATTTTATCGTGTGAATAATTCCAGGAGATAAAAGACCTTTTGATATCAGGAACAGAACGTTTATTGGTATTGAAAGGTTTGGCCTACAGAGTTTATCTTTTCAAAAGCATTTCCAAAATTTGGTACATTCATTTATATTGTTAATCTGTAGACTTGCCATTCTCCCTGTAACTTTGCTCTTAAGTATTTTCTTCAAATTTGAATTAAATTACGGACTGATAAATAGTTGTCGTTCTATTTTGATAAATATTATATCTCTGAAAAAGGTACTAGTAAAATTGCTCATTAAGTAGTAGATTTAGTACTAGAGGTGGCATATCTGTTACGTGCACCGACACCCACGGTTTCCCCCAGGCTGCCTCTGCATTCGCTCTGCGTTTAGGGCCATGACTTCTACTTGCTAGCGAAGCAACGTGTTGCACTCGCATTTCCTTCTCTGGTTTGCAGTGTCGTTGAGAAAAAAATTCCAATTTCTGTTGTTTTACATTTTAAACAATTCAAAATTTCCGTTTTTCCTCTAAATAAGCATTATAATCAGCATATTTTGTTTGTCGATATCAGTAATAAATAGAGAATATATTATCATTCATATTTTTAAGAAACATTATAAAAATATTATATAGTATGTCTACGAAGAGTTCTTGTACCCTCTCTTTGTGCCAATATTCTCGTAATATAGGCGTGAAATATTATTGTAGTTTGAATAATACGTTCTAAATAAGCATCAAAAATTTCTTCTTAGATTTTGTTTGAATTTGTGTGCTCACCTTCCGTTTAACCTCAGAATCCTCTTTTCCGAGTTTTTACCGAAGGTAGTGATAAACAATAAACATTTAATCCCTTCTTTGTTTTTTAATTTATACGCGTCTTCATTTTTGAGATATGGGTATGATTTCTTGAATGGTATTAGACTCAGTGAGCACAGAAATTAATTGACGAAGCAGCATCTAATTTCTGCTGAGCAGGGCATGGCTTCCAATTCATATTTTGCTTGTATTCTTATTTATCAATTCTTAATGACCTTAAGTGGAATCGTTTTTATTTCCTTGATATAATCACGATGTATCAACCTTTGTAAAAGTCATAATCCAGTGTTAATAACGAAGAAACATATTGCAATGTTTTTTCATGCTTTTCATGAAAAGACACGAATCATTTCAATTTGCGTCGGTTATATGTGGTTACAAAATTCCACACTCTACATAATATCATTCAAATAGTTACTAAGAGTATTTAAAAATTGTTGTACCGCAGTAATTCTATTTTTATTTTTTTTCAAATTGTCCAGAGTTCTGTGGAAGCATTTTATTGCTCCCACTTCGGACAGATAGTTCCACGAAACTGCCATTTCGTTCATTCGGAAGTCAAGGAGATCGCTCCCTTCACGAGAAAGAGCAAAGCTCCGCTTGCCGCATTTCATTTTTGTGTGCTATCAGAACTGCATTTCGGTCTCCATAAGATATATTTGTTTCCTGCTATGTTTAGACCAGTCTTAGTTCTTGCTGCACAAGTATATCGATGTTTCAAGACTTAATATGTTTGATGTTTTCCCCCCCGCATAGTTCTTCTAAATTTATTATTATTTATTATTACCAACGATGTTTGTATACGTGAAGACAAACCACACAAATTTTTTATCTTTTGATATTTTCCCAAGGATTTAAGAAATAATTAAAGGATCATAGTGTCGTAAGAACCCTATTCGTAAGATCGTATCGATCACTCGAATTGTTAGTCCGAATCTATTCTTGGACGATTCCTCCACTGACCAACCTACTATGGAGATCTCCAAGTCTCTATCCCATTACTTTAAACAAGAATTAATAGTATTTAATTTATTTTCTCGAAAGTTTTAAGAAAAAACTGAAAATTTGTATTTTCGGTTGTTATTTTTTTGTGGCTTATGATATTTTATATAACTTTGAGCGTCTGTTTTTGTAATATTTTAAGGTAAAGCTCTGTTGAAGCACATGAATAGAAAAACACGTTTCGAATGCACTTTCAAATTATTTTATTTCATTTATTTATTTGATTTATTTCATAGGACATCATAACACACAGTTATCACGGACGTTAATGACAATGGACGTCACCAAATTGGTGAACCACTGGAAGAGTACGCATAGTCGTAAGTACTTTTCATCCGTTTGAACAGAATTTTTGCTTTACTTCTTTTATTAAAAACCTTCCAACCCTGTATTTAACGACTGGAAATCTCTTTGTGGTTACTTATTATTTAACTAGATAAAGTTGGACAATATATAATATTACGTAACTAGAAAAAGTTGGGCATGTATGACGATCCTTCGGAATGGATGACGATCAAAATGAGAGAAAACGATGCTCTGTTGTGTGATGATAAAATGAGATCATAAAAATGTAGGAAGAATAAAAAAAGACTCATTAAACAATGTGAAATTGCTCATACGTGAAATAGTAAATTTTATGGTATTTTGTAAAATATTAATTATAATTGATATGTAATCCTATAATTTGCATTAGGTAGTAAAATTATGTTCTTTCAAAAATCATAATTAGATTCATAATGATAAATATTAACCTGCCTTTACGATTTTGTTGCTGTTAGATAGAAAACGTTTTTTATATCAGTTTTGTCATTTTATATATACATTTATTTCATATATTACATTTTACCACAATGATATGCTTTTTCCTTAAGTTACATATATCCTTTGTTTATTATGCACTGAAATGTGCATGCACTATGTATTTCAGTATATAGACAATGACAATTTCGTTATCATTTAGATATTCAATTTTTTCGTTATCATTTTTCTATAATTTGTAATCTACCAATATATTCAATAGATGTCAATGGAGATTCAAGGAAAATTAAATACAAAAATTATAACGCGAATGAGTTCGTGGAACCCTGCTGTGTAGAGTATTTTTAGCTCTGGAGCCATAAACAATAACTCCAAGAGAAAATATTTCGTCATTTAATACCTCATTTTAGAATAATAAAATAACAATAATTTTATATATTACTTGCGCGTTTTGGGTAATGTTATCCATTGACAACAACACAAAAGTTTGCAGAATCTTTTTTTTTTAAACAAGACAGAATCAATCAATCATCATTTGAAATATAATGAAAATTTTAGTTCCTCTGCTGCTTATCATACTATAGGAGTAAATCGTACTAATGAAGCGTGGGACGTTAGAGCATCAAAAGATGTGTAGACGATTTCCTATTATTTCATTCTTCAACTTTCACCTTTACCTTTCCAAAAAAAAACAGCATTTAAATATTACACGAAGAAACAAAAACTATTTGACTCATTTAGTTGAAAATTTATTATATACGTTACATGATTACTTGAGTTGTTACAAATGACAGCTCTGAAACGTCTGGCCATGTTGCAAAATTGGTGAAGCTAAATATGAAACGCGTGAAACTTGTCTGCAACTAGCAGATGGGAGTTCGTACTATGATACAGAGCGTTAGTTACATTCAATATTCTGAGCGATTTATTTGTAGCTCCCTTAGCATGGAATGATTGTCTTACTTGGAAGGGCATCTGATGGCTGATCGAAGGGGTCGGAAAGATTCCTAAGATACGACCACCGTCCGCTTTAGGGACACCATCCAGCAACACTGCCACCAACATAGACATTAATCGCCATTTTGATTGGAACCAGGGCAAGCACCGACAGGAAGACATTCCTCTGCCAGGTTGTGAGAAACGAATGTGCACATATGCACATATGCATTAATGGTTACAAAAGATGCATAAAAAGAGATTTGCGCTATTCAGTGGGATATTAAGATAACATTTATAACGAAGAAGTAAGTGAAGGTTACCCTTCAATCTAATCTTCAGGCCGTAAACAGTATGATAAGCGTCAAAAGGTGACGTTTACATCAAAATGATTTTAGGTCAATCTTGAAGTGAATTCTACGAATTCGTGTGATCAATGAATGTTTAGGGGGCACACAATCTTCCATAAACTAGCGGTGAACGTGTTTGTATTATATATATAAATAAATTAGGGGGTCAATACAGCCTTGGAAGAAACACGTTTCAAGATGTTTTAAAGCGTAATTCTTTGACTTCCGGTGTAGATGTGAGATGTATTAAGTTGCTTTTCATCAACAATATCTGTCCACTGTAGGTCGAACATTGATTCTTTCTCACCAGAATAACTTAACGCAGGGGTTCCCAAACGTATCCAAGTCGAGGCAACCTTAAGAGAATTAGAATTTGCTCACGGCACTTCGAAGAAGATATTAGAGAAGTGGTAAGGATATAAAGATAATTAATAGAATTCGTATTTAATATTCATTGACGTACTTTACTTGTAATCGAAGGGAAAACATATTACTAAAATTTAATAAATAACAAAATAACCTAACAAATGATCCTTGTATATGTGCTTGTTGTTTTAGCGTGACGGGTGATCCTGCTGCTTACTGCACAATTGTACAAATCGAGAATAAAGCTTGATACAGCTACTCTCATTTCTTTTTTGACATTGATTTTCGAACGATATTTGCTCTTTATAACAACAACTGCTGAAAATCCAGCTTCGCACAAGTATGAAGTCGCAAAGGGAATGAGAACCCCTTCTGGATACTAATTCTGTATAAATATCCAAAACATTTTTTTTGGATATCCGTCATTTCCAAAAGAGCGAATTTTACTTCCAGGCTTTGTCTCTTGATAGCTCAATCAGATTTTCTTCTTCGCAAGTGAATTGTTTTGGAGCCTCATCGTGAATAGATCTTAGACGCACGCAAACTTCATGGTTAGGTCTTCTGGGAAGTACTTTGCGAACCAGTCAGCTATTTGCGACAAGTGCTCTGTGAAAAGTGTCAGCATAATACGTGAAAACGTATCTCTACAACAGACCATGTACTGCTCCAATACAGGAAAACAATCTTTGCCTCAATTATCATTCTTTTTTTTTCTTGAATGCTGAAATCCTCTCTTCAAGCTTCAATATATGAATGTTACGGCCCTGAAGAGAAACATNCCATGTACTGCTCCAATACAGGAAAACAATCTTTGCCTCAATTATCATTCTTTTTTTTTCTTGAATGCTGAAATCCTCTCTTCAAGCTGCAATATATGAATGTTACGGCCCTGAAGAGAAACATCAATGCATTTAGTTTCTCGAATATGTCGCACAAGTTTGCCAGTTTCAGCAGGAAGTCTGGATCCGCGAAATTGTTGGCATTCACATGATCATTTTCTTTCAAGAAAGTGTAAATGTCTTGTCGAAGTTCAAAAGGTTGAGATAGCACATTGCCTTGTGGGAGCTAAATTTAACGCTAAAGTTATCGAAGTATTGGACACCAAGAAAGTAAAGATGGCAGACTTTCAGGGCAGCCACCACAGAAATTTCAGAGTAAAACACCCGACACTTGTCAAAACGTGGACTAGTTAGGATCGCACTAACACATCCATACTGACTTTCATTTTAGTTTGATGCGATGTGAAAAGAATCCAAACATCCATTGTGTTCATAACTTATTTAAAATTGCAGGATGATCCTCTTAAGGTATTTTAGTGTACATCTTTAAATCTTCCACTAATATTGGAAATATAGAAGCTAGGTTTAACAAAAAATTTCTATACTAAAAATCCTCTAAATATTTATTTGGAAACTATCAAAAAGACTGAATATTTATAAAAAATTTACTAATTTTACTAAATAACTTTACTAAACACTTGCCGAAACTGGAAAAATGATGGAACTTGATTTCAAGGACCCATTCACGGAACTTCATTATGTTGAAAAGAATTAGAAATAATGGTTATAGATTCAGAAAAGAAGTAGATATATAAAATTTATTAAGTACAATATATTTTATTATAAGGAGTCTAACTGAATTTAAATTATGCTCAAAAAACCTTATTACCTACAGAACAATTATCGAGAAATAATGTCTAAAATATAATCGAAAACAATCACACTGCCACACACTTTTCAGTCCAACAATGAGTTTTTCCTGTGGTCTATTTTCACAAATTTGTATTATCCATAGCACCATGCTCTACATCTGGTGAGAACAAGTAATTCAGTATCTTAAACATTACAACAGAGAATCTCGCATAAGAGAAAATCAACATTACGACAGATTTTGGATAATTACTAACGTATTGTCGGTGTAAAGATTAGTAAGCTACAAATAATAGGATCTGAATACCTTTTCATATAAATGAAACGTGATGTTGGCTTCCGGAGGAAACTTGTAACACGACATTCTCCCTTCAGTTTTCTTCCTGGATAAAGAAAATTAATCTCCATTCAGACCTTTCTTGACAATAATATTAACGGTGTTCAGCTTAGCTGGAAGTTGAAACATTAAACATAACAATAAGTTGTAATGGTTGATTAATCTTAACAAGCATATTGCTACTTTTACGAATAGAGTTATTTTCATCGACTTGAAACAGTTATAAACACACAAACATTCAATGCACCAGTTATTAAAGCATCAAAACTTCCGTTTCGCTTCCAGTGTCGACAGAACTTGTTACATGACGATCGTTCTTTATAACCGAATACAAACAGTCCTCTGCAGTGACCTCAGTGATGCGAGGATTTATCGGTTTTGAGTGCTGAAAAAATTCACTCGAAAAAATACGAGCTCGAGAACTTCTTTCGCGAGAACAGGACACTTCGGAGCAGCACAAGATACGCAGACGCATAAATCTAAACTCATTGCAGTTGCCAGCTCTTGGTATTTGTTACACATCTACCAACCTTGTTCAAGCAACATTCAAACTAACGTGTAATTCATTTCGTTTAAAACACATTAAAAATGAAGTAATTTTTTGATGGATTGTGAAACGTATTTAAGGAATATGAATTTTAATTCTGAGTTCGTCTAAAAAGAAAGAAGAAGAATATTTCTAAGATAGTCTTTCTTAGAGGAATTTTGTCAACTTAGGTATACAACGTATAAAATGAAAAATAACAAAGTACTGAAATATACGATATAAGGAGGATAAATTGCGCATGTTGGCAGTTCTCTCATATTTGGTAACTTCTCGTATTTTAACATGGGTATAGTTGCAGTGACATATAAGGGACGTGTGCTCGGCTCTCGAATCCTCGCAGAGGTTTTTGAAAAATCTGGCTTTAAGTGGCCTAGTTTTTATGTAGTTTACCACATTTATTACACATTCTAGGACGAGATTCAGAGGAAAAATCAGCGGTTTCGATGCAAGTACTTCTCTGTGAAAGATCCTATGGGTTCACAGACAATCCAGGACTTCGCGACGAATCAGTGCCTGTAGTCCTCCATATTGACCAGACATTAATCGTCCACCATCAGTGCACACACCGATGCACTTTGTCCAATCAAAATCATTTTGTATCATCAATGTGTCGAGGTTATCGAACAGATATTTAACCCTTGCACTTCTATAAATGATTTTACAAAACAGAAGGTCTTCAACGATAGTACAACCATAATGAAACGTACATAGATGATGAGATGTGCATCCTTATTACGGTCTGCGGTCTCATCCTGTTGTTGTCTATATTCATTTCCTTTACTATTTCTATCAATTGATCGTTGTGATCCTGAGTCATGTGCTGGATTCTTCGATTGATGTGTTGTTCGACGAAGAAATATTCGCCAGACGTTTCTCCGCATTTTCTCCTATTATCATTTTAGACATGTCCACAGGAGCCCGTAGAATTAATTCCTCGGCAATGGTGTGGGCTTTTGTGCACTTCGCTATTCTATATGCCACATTGACGGACGCCAACTGGGCATTATTTGGCACTGACGCTTGCTTAGTGAAAACATTATTTTGTTGGTGCAAATGTTTCATTTTTCTGCTAAATTGTTCACGTGGTTAATCTAGCATGTTGGGATGTATTGTTTGAAGATGCCGCCTCAATTTACTTGATTCATGCTCTCGGATGATAGAACTTAAGGACAGATCACACACTGCGGTCTCTCTTCATCATTGACTTCTGTTGAAATGAAAATCTAAGTAGCTAATAACTCAATTGATTATAAGGTTGACATCATTTCACCACTACGCAATATCATCAGCTGCTTCTATTCTGTAAAATTTCATTCCATGAATACATAAACGTAATATTAGATATTATCATTTAATATTATTGTCAATTGTTGTTGTCGGATTGCATAAATAGTAAATAATACGAATTTAGTCAATACGAAAAGATCCATCAACTACAAAGTTGTGCATTGAAGTGAGAGGTAATGCCTGCTTTTTTCTTATTTTAATCTTCTCATAACAACACTCCATTTCTGTCGTTGTTTGTTTTTGAATGTGTTGGTTGGATTATTAGTAACATATCGAATTTGGGCTATTTTCTCTCTTATTTCTACTGCTAATAGCTGAACAAACCCAATAACCCAAATTTACGTATATAAAAACCATCAAATTGTCCACCGACGGTTTGTCTAGAAATCCGCTACGAGCGCAAGCATAGTTTCGACTATCCCCACCTTCCTCACGCTCCTAGTCAATAGATTAGATTGTAGGTCGCTTTGCGGCACCCCTGGATTAAATCACTAAACTATCTTAAATCGGTATAAATAAACGAAGTAACATGTACTTATTGTGATTTTAATTTGAAAAACATTCAAATGAAATTATTGCAATTATATTTGATGCTGATACACATTGCGTCTTGTAAAGAAAACACATATTTTCGAAAAAAGACCAACGTTTAAATCATGAAAATGATGGAAGTTTACTTTGATTTGTAGTAAGTTTTCTGTAGTATTTTGTACATCACTTTTATCGATAAGTCACCGGACATCTGAGAAAGATATTTCACTTCTTCCGAGGTGAGATGCAAAAATCAGGAAACCGTCGCGCTCGGCCGCCATGTTTGTACATCTCAACTCTTGTGCATTTCAATCGAGTCAAGAATGTTGTTTGAACTATATTAGTAAATAATAAAGGGCTGTAATGATCTCTCCGTTGACGAGCCATAAAGCGCCACAAAAAAGTAAATGATTCATATAAATTAAGTCGTGTTTTTCCTGGTTATTATTCATGTTGTGTTTTGTAACAATTAGAAGAAAGGAAACAAAGCAATTGTAGATCTGAGTGAGATGGCTGACTAGTAGAAGTATGCGCGCTAAGGAAACACGCGTTAGCGCTCATGACCAACCAGAATAGAAACCATGGCACCTTCCATCTGGTGCGATTGCTTCTTCTTTCTTCAGCTAAGCAACGCGTATTGCGGATGTGACAGACCTCTTTGAGGAAAATGAGCTCATGAGAAGTCATGACACTGATTTTTAAAATATGAAAAACGGAAGAACGTAATCCATGTCGAGAGCATTGTTGCACGCCGACGCATGACAAGTGCTTAGGCAGAATCTTAGCGATTTCATTGAAAGGTTCTTCTCACGGAATATGACGCGTTTGATTTTCCTCTCTTTTTAACGACTTAAACTTAATTTATTGATAGTTTTAACTTTTCTATTCAATCATATAATGTTATTTTATAGAATAAATTGCTAAAATATATCTCAGTGAGCCGAACCCCAAAAACCTTCGGGAAGCTATGGGGGTGGATGGTATCTAGATTTTAATAATTAAAAGATTTTTGTAATTGTATTACCATTTTTTTTATTAAAACAAACTATAAAGCAATGGATGTAATAATATTAGTTGTTTTATAAAGAAATGACATAAAAGCACGTTGCCTAATAATCCCACCAAAAGTCTAACCCAAACACACAAGAAATCAATGGATATACACCTAAAATATCTGATACTAAAACTTACAGCTAAACACATGACATTAATTTAAAGATAAAAGAGGTATGATTATGTACGACAACGTTCAGATACATGTTAATGAATTCGCCAACGAAGGCAGGTTAAATTGATCATGAAATACCTTTCTGTTCATTAGATTTGCATTGACCAGTGAAAGGTATGTGAGCTCATAGTTACGTTATTGTAGCTTTTGCTAACTCTCACTGCATGTACAGCGTGTCAGGCGGTTAGAAGATGCAGGAGGTAGCGACAGTCAGTGGATCCATCAATGCCATAGTATTTAAAGTTTACATGATCACACTGTTACCACGATCACAATAAAACCATATTCACGACAGTTTCAGGTAGTCGCATCACATGGTTGGTTGCTAGAATAGATTTACTTCACGCACAAAACGCTTCATAAAATGTTCATGACGGACGCAGTTATGGCCCGATGTTGACTGAAGCGAGAGTGAAGCTCGTGGCTACGGGATCTTCCCATGTTAACTCGTGGGAAAACACTCCCGCGCAAATGCATTATTATTGAATTGTTCGTGTGAAAATTAAGAAATTTGTTACAAATTAAAAAATCGATTCAATGTTACATTAAAATTAGAAAATTGACATTAAGAATTTTCTGACGATTAACCATGTAATGAATAAAGAATTATGAATATTTTATCATCATGAAATGTCTGGGTGAGAATAGAGCTCTTTGGTGGCAGATTGACGTACTTAAGACTTTCAGATCTATAGATAGTATTAGATAATATTATTAGCTTCTCGTGGAAATGCACCAATTTGTGTGATAAAATGAAGTAAAGATAGATATAGTGTAAGATTTTATTAAATACAAATTAGTAAACAACTTTATTAAACTATTTTCGATTAGAATGTATTTTAGCGGTAGGTTTCCGCGACCGTTACGAGTAAGTCGTGAGGAGGGATTGAGAGAAAGTTTCTCAGACTTTGGGATGGGTCCGGAGTCTCCTTATTCCAAGAAATAAATTCCAACAGAAGGGTTCGCAACGTACCTGTTTTGGAAAATAACGCTTAGTTCATGGTGAGAGAATACCAACGCAACGGAAATTTACCAAGTGTTTTTAAAAGGTAAGGAGGTCACTTCTGTTGGTAGGTTTAGACAAGCAGCGGCTACACGTAGACGCTGCAAGTAGAAAGGTTTTATGGTTTTAAAAATATTACAATAAGCAGCGTAGGTGTGAAAGGGTACGCAGCGGCCAGCGCCTGGGCGCGGTCGGCGGTACACCAGATTGTGGGAACTGGAAATTTTAAAGGGATGATTTCGGCTGATGAATATAGAAAGTGAATAAATGTTTGCGTCTTTATGGTTCAAACTCGCCTAAAGTAGACCGTTAAAAAACGGTTGAAAGAAACACCGTTGAGCATAGAAACGTTCAAAAATGCAGCGCGTGAGTAGGCCTGGCTCGTGCGTGATCAAGTAAAAATTGATCTATGACAAGTGACGTCGTGGGGAGGGGATTTTGAGTGTATTGGAGGAGTCAGTCACATTATTTTCACGAATGTAAGTGAATGACGGGCAGAGTGGGAGCGAAGCCCATTTATAGAACAGCAGAAACGAACTTAGCACATTACATTTTTTCCTTAAGGTTATTATATTCGAGATCTTGGGGACATTCAGAGAGTTACTATCGATTCAGTCGATTTGAGATTCAGAGACATTCATTTTGAGACGTTCGTTCGGAGAGAGAGTGACGAGTATTAATTCCGGACATTTTGGAACTGAGTGTTGTCGATTTTATAATGGCTCTTTCCGGATAAGTTGTTTCCGATTTAAAGTTGAGGACTTATGACCACTTCTTTCAACATTCATTCGGTTCGAGTTGCCACGAGGTGGTAGCGGGTGGCTTATCCAACTCTTAGGAGTTATTAAAACTTTTCTCCTACCGGAAAGTCCTGGAAATTGCAAAGGCGGCAATTCGGAGAATGGAGGGAATTCTTGGAGGGAATACTGATGCCATACGCTAGGACGATACCCGGGACGTAGATAACCAGCTGTGATGGCGTTAATTCAAGTAAAGAGCTTGTTTTTACAAAGAAGGTATAAATAGGCAAAAAAGGAAAGAACGTGTGATTTTTGGGGGTTATATTTAATGTATTCAAATTTTTATGTCATCTTGTGTAATTAAAATAAGTCAATTTGTTTCCATGCATTTTCATCCTTAAAGGAACCATAGTATGAGTCGTCCCTTATGTAAATAATATAGAACCCATGTATGAACGCTATATTTTTAACCTCTTTGTTTTCCTTATTGTTACAATAGTCTATACGTTTACGTTCGTTTTACCTTTTAAATTATTTTTCAAATAGTTGTTAGTGGTTTATATTACAATTTGTGCTTCTTTCTACTCATTATTGACAAGTAATAGATATTATTATATGTACAAAATGTGGATAATTGAGATTTTAAAAAATACTTCAGCTTTGTCTTTCAGAAACAAAGCCACTTACTTGCAGAGTACCCCAAGGATCAATTCTCGGCCCTAATNTGTATGTGAACGACATGTCATCATCCACATCAGATTGCAAAATGGTTCTTTTTGCTGATGACACTAATTTACTATGTAAACACGCCAATGCTCAAATCGTTTTGTGTAATCTTTCGACTTGGTTCCATGCAAATCGTCTCATTGTAAACACTGACAAAACAATGTCTATGTCATTTCACAATAGTAATGCAAAATCTTTACCACAGGTTTCTCTTTCTTTAAACGGAACACAATTAAAAACTGTTACAAATACAAAATTCTTAGGTCTCCATATTCAAGACAGCCTCAAATGGAATTGTCACGTTGACAATCTTAATTCCCAATTAAGCAAATTGTGTAACGCATTCCGAAACTTAATTAACGTAGTTAGTCCACGTATTTACCGTTGCGTTTATTTTGTAAACGTGTACTCCCATTTACCTTACGGCATTACCTTCTGGGGTAATTCCGGTCAGAGTATTCAAACTTTCAGAATTCAGAAGAGGATAGTTCGGATAATTTGTAAATCTCACCCCCGAAACTCTTGTAAACCTTTATTCAAGGAATTAAATATCTGAACATTTCCCTGCATTTATATTTATGAAACGGTCGTGTATGTTAAGACCGAATTACTGAGCACCACCCTTGCTTCATACGAAACAGTCTCGTTCACGAACACAATACTTGCAATAGGAATAATATTCATCGCCCTAGAGTGTCAAACACTCTTAGCCAAAAAGGACCTTATCATTCGGGAATCGTTCTATATTATTCCCTGCCCAAGAATATAAAAGACGATATGAAATTGAATTTCTTCAAATCCGCGGCTAAAAGTACCTCCTGCACCAGTGCTTCTACACTGTAAAAGAATTTATTGATTTTAATAAAAGTTAAATTTGTCTTGTACTTTATCATGCTATTGCTGTAGTACTTTTAAAATAACTTATACTAATTTCGAAAACTATTTTCTTGCATGATTGTGTTGTCTTATGGCTCATATTAATTAAGTTTTATGTGTAGTCAACTTTGGAACGATTGTGTACATTAATTCTGTATCCCCATTTTTGTCCGGGTTTTTCTCCGTTTTTCCTTCGGGTAGAGGTGGATTTCTTATACAGGTTCTCTAGGCTTTGTCTAAGGGCTTGTTTATTGTAACAATAAATCGTTAATTTAGTTTTTTTAAACTCTTATGATTTTTAAACACTATACTCAGAATAATCTATAGTTCGATAATAATTTTTACATGTGAATTTACAAAAATATTTGCGTTAAATTACAAACATATTGACATTATATATGTATTAAAACTCGCAGCTAACCTTTTATCTTATCTAGGAACTTTTGCTGAAATTTTTTGAATCCGCATCTGCCTTAGATCACTTGATCGGAGTTGATGGGATGGTCCCTTGCTTTCTTCTGGAGAGTAAATTAGTTTATTGTCCTCCACGTGGTCATACGCAGTTTGTACTGTTTTTTGACAATAAATTTATTATTATCATTGCAACGTACTATCCTAACATTCATGACAGTAAAAGATGATTACTTAAATACTGATAATATGTAAATAAGAATAAAAATATAAGAATTTATGGAGCACTTAATGATTATTTATCTACTCCATAGAAATGATTGCTCGCAATTTGCGGAAGTGGCTTCAAAACAACTTAACATTTGCAATTTCGTGTGAATGCCATAACATAAGATGTAAGATTAATAATAATTAAATAATAATAATAATAATGTCTTTATTTAGTGCGAGACTCAGACCATAGGGTCTGCTCTGCCGTCAAACCACGTAAGAAAAAAAAATACAATGTATACAGAAGTAGAGAAATAAGAGAGGATTAACGTTTACATTTAAGACTGAGAAAGCAAAGCAAGGGACCATCACGGGAAACCTTAAGCGATTGAGGTAAAACCCAGCAACACTCTCAATCAAAATGGCGGCTTATGGCCGAACAGGTTAATATTACAATATAACAATTACTATAATGATACGTATAACTAATTGTTAGTTTTAAAAAAAATTCTATCAACAAATTCAACACGATGAGAAAGAGAATACAATTTTTCGCTGCGTCAATTTTAATCTTTTTCCTATTTTACATAGTACTCAAGGCGTAAATACATTTTACATAAAACATAAACACTAACCTTCGTCTAAAGGTATAATTTTTCTTAGTTTCCACTTTCAGGAACGTACGAAGCTCGAAGATCCCTCAAAGCAGTGTATGGAATCATGGGAGGGTGAGCTCTGAGACTCCTATTTTTACACTAAACTTCGATGCGTATTATTAATGCTCTTGCGGGAAGAAATATTCTCGGAATGAGAACTTTAACACAGCTTTCGTTAAAAAACTAAAAGAATGAGAAAAATATATTTTTCCTGATTTGTCTTTGATAAATCATTTTAATCATTCCAAAAATCTTATAAAAATTCATTACATTAGAGAACAAGTAGCTTAATTTGTTTTGTAAAGACTTGGCGCCGTTTTTGTTCTGGAAACGAATAAAACTAATTTTGAAAAAGAAAAAAATCCATAAGAAGATTCTTCTCGTAAAATGACCGAATCTGGGGTTTGTGTAGGGAATCTGTGTATTGTAAGTAAAACATAAAAGGTTCATGTGACAAAATAATTTTATTTTTGTGATTGTGGTGTTCATACGCTTCAATGACCCATTGATCAATGAACTTTTGCAACATATCAAATCAAAAAATATCTTTCCTTTTCTAGGGTTCTCTTTACAAAACCCTCCAGACTATAATGAAATCATTTTCAAACACTCTTTTAATTGAGTTTGAATACAATTACTATTTATTAACTTATATCTTGTTTTACTGCGCCTAATTAATCATTTCAGTTCGCTTACGTGAACTCTTCTAGCTATTCAAAAATTTTCTAGTTCGACTGCGATAGTTTATAGCAAATTTCCATTGCAAACATGCGATTTCACTCTGCCGATACCGAAATACAAACAAATAACATTTCGCCACTCCAACCTTTCTGCCCGTCCGAAGAAAATATATTTGTGGCGCTTGTTCTGTGAACTCAATATTTACAATCATATTTTTCATAAAGAGAAATGTAACCCATCTAATGGTGTAATTTATGACACGAATTAAATATTTGTAAAACGACCATTAAGGAAAATCCTAGAATAGACAGTAATTCCGAAGAAAAATGAGAATTAAGTGATTTTTTTAGGCACTGCACTCTTTAAGATTATTGATACTACATATAATTATTTATGTTTATAACGGTTGGCATGTTTCAGAGATTGTCTTTTATGACGATTTAATGTCGCTTCCAAGGCTCTGTGTCTTTTTGTTTCCATGTTTCATTGTTATTTAAAATGTCCCGAAAGGTTAGAAAAGTTAATCTCTCATCCACAAATCCATCGCATCAAGGCCTCAAACTGCGTACAAATCCTCAGCAGTGTTGCAAACTTCTGCGTCCGAAAGACGATACGTGACGTCAAGGACAGCGATTGGGTATTGATTCTTCGAGTGTATTGTCGATTCCTCTCGAGATCGGAGTCTGCGCATCGGTCGTAGAAGCGTCGAGGATATTAAGGTACCTTTAACTATCACCTTGCGGTGTGGACTCTTTGCTGAAACAATNACTTTTTGCTGAAACAAGTTTTCTAAAGTGGTTTTCCAAAAGAATGAGGGTGAGGACTTTCCGTAGGTTATATGAAAGAATAAAGAATTTCTATATTTTCCTTATCCTTCCGTGGATTTCTCAACTCCGAATGCCAAACAATCAGCACAAACTTGTGTCGGATCTCGACCGCAGTCAAGGGGGGAGGGATCTGGGGAGCATTTCTGTTTGAAAATCGTGGTTTTACAACACAAATTTTATAAATATTATCTTGTATATAAAATACATCAACTAATCAATTAGATAGTCAACAATTAACAATATTAAATAGTATCAAAATTTATTACTTGCTTAAAGTGGCAAAGTATTCCTTCACCTGTTGAGAGTTAAGGTTCAATGTGGGAGGAGGGTGCTGTAGATCGTTTACTGGCACAAACCAAGTTAAAGAGGTGGAACGTCGCGGAGGTTTTGAACGTTTTGTCCGCTCTAGAAGACAAAATTGGCGAACACTCTTCCCGGTCCCTTGAATTAGGTTACGATTTCCTGTGTAAACCCTAGAATATCAAACCCAAGATATTGAGTTATTTGATACTTCGATAGAAAAAATGGCAAGAAATGTTTTTTAATTAAATCAACGTTACTGTTCCTCAAGTACTTGAGTAATGAACTGTGAAGATTGTAAACAAGGCAAGTTATGAGAGCAAAAATCTCGCAATGAGGGCATCGTTACCCTTATTGGACCCTATGTTTACCGGAAACCTGTTTCCCACTTTTATTGAGTTGCCGGATTCATAGAACTTTGTCCCCATTTCCCTTGATTTGACTAAATTTTACTTAAATGAATGTGAAAAAGACTATTTTCGTAATAAACCGCAAAACTTTATCGAGTTTTCCTTTGAAATTAACATGGAACTAGGATTATCTTCAAAGGCTGAAGAAGAATAAATGTTACTCAAGGTGTTCTGATATTTTTTGCAGAGCAGATTAATTTAAATTTATCGCCTTCTCAATTTAGACTACATTCCCACCGCAGAACATTAAATCTATGATGATAAAACATACGAGAAAACACACACACCAGTAAACACTTCCTTCTCTGGAACTGTAAATACCCAAACGTTGAAAATTTCTATTATTGATCCGAATATTCCAAGTGAAAAAAAACTTTATCTAGATTTAAAAAAATCACTGAAGAAACTTCATCTTGTGTTCCAATGACGAATTGAAACTATTTTCGTTTCTATAGGAGTCAGTTTTTCACTGTTTCTTCTTGATGCCCTTTATAGCAGTAAGTGTCTTTTTTTCGCCACAGACCGCGCGCCAGGCAAAACCAATAAGTACACGAGTGCCGCACACCAACACAAGCAGTCCCACCAACACAACAGCCAGCACGTCAAGTAACAGGTACTCGTACCACGCCAGATGCGAGGAAGCTGCACGTAGATGAAGAGCTCCGTTGTGTCGCAACACGTATTCGATCCACCACAGCGCATTGTCCAGTGACGTAGCTTTGTGCTCGCGAAAAACTGCTGACAGGCGACGCATGTTTTCTTTATAACTGGACAGAGGAAGAAGGAAAATATTGAAGTAAGATTTTATAATTTACATTTAGATGTGGGTCAGGAAGGACCAACGAATGCGGATAATGTCTTTTATTACTAAGTCGGATGGGCAACTTAACCAAAAGTTAATTTTAATTTCTTCTTGTGGGTATATTACATCTCATACGAGTAGGACACTTATTTCACGTCTGAAGGTATTGACGGGTGTTTCACTGCTACTAACTCCATAATTTGAAACCGAGAGATCGTAGGATAGTCTTTCGAAAAAGTTTGGGATTTACAACCTTTAGCACTCACTCGCCGGTCGGGTGGGATTCACTAAGGAACACAGTTGTGTTTTGAAAACTTGGAAGTAAAAACTCCCAGAAGTGTGGGAACAACTTATCTGTGTAAATGAGAATATTGCACTTTTCTTTTTAGAAATAAAATTGAAAAATGATTTAGTGGGGTCGGAATAAATTGGTAGGGGTTTATTGAGGAGAGTTGATGTTTCGATTTTACCTTCCAGACTGTACCGAGACTGTTTATGAGAGATTAACCTTCTCTGAATGTGTGACATTCTCTCTTGATTTTCGCTACCGAGGCGTGTTATGAGAAGTCACGGGAACATAACGTTACAAGTCTCTCCAGAAAAAAAACTACACCAACACCTTCATTCGAAATTTCACACCGAAACATCGCCAAACATATCGTTATATTACAACGATATGAAGAAAGATTGCAGCAAATTTTCCCTTACAATGTTGTACATATTTGTCATTTAACGCCGGGGTGGGGTGGGGTCAGGGACTCGTTGACTCAAGACAGTCGCAATGTGGTCACGCGGTGGAAGACTCAGAGGCCCTAGAGTTAAGCAGAGTAACAATAGATGCGGGGCTCTGTAATCTTTCTTCAGCTGATGCAGATAAAAGGATGGGATAATTTGATCTAGAATTACGTAATGCCGAAATTATAAGAGGAACCGTTTCATGGACGGATAATGACATTAAAACCTCGGAGATTTTCAATTCAAAACACATAGTGAATCGAGAGCACGAAATCAATGGAGAGATTGTCATAAGTGTGAAAATCAATGTTCATTAATTCCAAATATAGTCTGATTGAAATTGAGAGTTACTATGCATTGGATCGTGAAATCCTACAATGCAAAACTTATTTAAGATATGATAAATTAAAAGTCGTTTCTATATTCCTCAACACTCAGTGTATGTTACTGACGATGGTTGCTATGCAGCCGAAAAAGCTTTCTAATACCAATAATAAAAAAATGAGCAACATAGAAACGACTTTTAATTTACCATGCTTTGATAATGTTGCTAAAGCACCACAATTACCAAGTNAAGAGGAACCGTTTCATGGACGGATAATGACATTAAAACCTCGGAGATTTTCAATTCAAAACACATAGTGAATCGAGAGCACGAAATCGATGGAGAGATTGTCATAAGTGTTAAAATCAATGTTCATTAATTCCAAATATAGTCTGATTGAGACTGAGAGTTACTATGCATTGGATCGTGAAATCCTACAATGCAAAACTTATTTAAGATAGTAGCATCATGAAGAGCACCTGAGGGGTTGGGGGGTGAACCACATCCGTTATCTGAAAAGGTTATTTCAGGTATCAATAAACAAAATTTTGGTTCCCAATGAGTGGCAAAAGCCATTGTAGTACCATTAAATGTATCGGGAAACAAAACTAGTCTGTTGTATTGCAGACCAGAGAGTTTTTAACTTCGGTAGTATAAAACAAATGGAACACACAATAGTGGAATACTTGATAGATAAATGGAGTAAATCAGGGTGGTTATACGAAAAGAAAAACACGGTTTTAGAAAGAGCACTTATATGAAAGTCAAATTTTTACTTTTTGTCAGGAATGGCAGATTCTATTGATAAAAGAAAACAATGGATGCGATAATAATAGATTTCTCTAGATGATTCTATTTAGTGCCTCAGGAACTATTATTTAAAAAGCTTTCTGCGTCAGAAATAAACACATTAATTTTGATGTGGTTTAGGGACTATTTCCATAATCGTTTTCACAGGGTAAAAATAGAAAATACATTTCCGAGTGAGGGAAAAGTAACATCGGATCTTCCCAGGGAAAGCGTTATTGGACTGATTTTATTCAGCGTTTGTAAATGATATTTATTTGAAAATAAGTAGTATGGTACGCTTATTTGCTGACGATTCCATCAGATATAGAAAAATTGAAGGGATGGAAGGGATTTACACGAAGCTCCATTACAGCAGAATCTATATTCTATAAGCAATTGAACTATAGAAAATAAAACGAGAATGAATGTAGGAAAATGCAATGGTTTATGTTTATTCATAGAGAATCACAGTCGTATAAAATGGAATTCCCCTTCATTCCATACAAAATTATCATTTCACTACCATGGTATAATTTTGAGACAAGATTTGAGATGGTCTTATGACGACAGTTATATTACTCGGAAAACCCCCAGAATACTTACATTTTTTAACTGAACGGACGACAAAATGAAAGTTGAAACGGGGAAATCTCGCTCAAATTTCTCCAATCAGATTTGTGGTAGAATACGCGACAGCATGTTGCGATTCTTATTGGAGGAGAAAAAGTCAAGATCCCGAAAGAATACAGACAAAGCAACTTAAATGTATTAATTGGAGGTCGACCTTTAATAATTGTATAATTTTAGAATCTTTAGATGTTTTTCAATTCACACAAAGCTGATAGAAATGAACTCGCATGGAAATAAATAACGGAATATTCTGAACATCATTCTCGGATAGGTAGAAAATATCATATTTGAAAAATTAGAACTAGGAATAAAAAAACCGGTGATGTAAATTTTCATTTCTCAAAGAAGATTAGAGCGTGTAATTTAATATTTTGTGGAAACGTCGGTTGTGGAAACGATTTCGAGCTCTGCATGTATTCACAGGTTTAGGCAAGATCTAGAAGAAGGGATGCGTTAGTGTAGATGTGAAGATAGAGGCAGTGAAGTGAAGTGAAAACAGGGAATTGAGAGAAGGAAGGGAAGGGAAGCATGGAATGAGGTACAAATGACGCGTGAAGCATCAAACGTAAAATGTGCGATAAATAATGATTAAAAATACATTAATTTTTCATTTGCTTTATGGTCGTATGTTCTTATTCAGTATTTTAATATTAGTTTAATCATGAGAATGAATCCTTACTCACAATTTTTTTATTTCAAATTTGTGCAATATATCTTTTTGTGTACTTTATTTTATGTCCTTAGCTTCTGCCACCAAACAAAATCAGCACACAGACAGTTAAATAATAATGAAAATAATGACAGAGTACGATATGAGAAAAGTATGAGTTGAAAGAAAATTTCACACTAAACGTAACATTAAAAAATATTTGAAACAAAGTGGGATATTTTCTTTTCTTTTTTTTAAGTTTTTAAAAATTTAATTACATTGCGTATGTTTTAATTTGAAGTCTAAAGATGACAGACTCTATGAATGAAAAATTTCTGAGAATAATTTCTGGAAAACAAATGTTTCTAAGCTGCTGTAAACCGCATGGATCTTCTTAAGTAATCGGAGCGAAATAGATATGTTATGAATCAGTTAAGTATTTTTACCTTTTCTCACGCAACATTATTCTGATCTCCTCGAAGAAGCTCTGCTCTGTCAAGTCCGACAACTCCAGACGTCGCCCTAGATTTGAAGAAACGATTTTTTCAGCGTTATAATATTGATCACCCATGTAAGGAATGACTAGGAGCTGTACGGTGTGAAACAAAGCTTCTTGAAAGCTCTGTAGACCTCCTTGAGTGATAAAGAGACGCAGATTAGGGTGTGCGAGAATGGACTGCTGTGGCAACCATTTGGAGATTCGCACGTTGCTGGGGCGTCCAGGCAGCTCGTCGTCTTCCCATTTCCAAAGGACGCGTTGTTTCAGTCGCTCGAAGACCCTCAAGATGGCGGAGCGTTTCTCCAAGGGAAGATCTTTGCTCATCACGTTGGAGCCCAAGCTGAAGTAGATCACCCCATCTTTAGCGTCATCCATCCACTGTTGCATAACCTTTGCAAACCAATAAAATACTATTTAGTTTCTTTTGATACAGGAAGTTGAGAAAACAGAGTGCAGTAAAGTGGAAGCTCATGAGAGTCACCATCTCGCATTTGGTGTCCATATATTTTTTATCCAAATGATACAAACTATGTTAATCACGGAGAATACAGCTTAATAATTGCTTTTTTGCTTTTAAATCTATAGGAAGACTCTCATATTAGGGAGGGTTGGCTGTATTACACAAACTGCAGAGAACTCAGAATTCCCACACCGCCAAATTCGGTACCTCCGATGTTGTATTTGTAAGTCTGGATCAGTAAAAGAAATAGACTTATACAAATAGAAATAAACTCTAGTCCGTCAGCACGTGTTCGTGGACGCAGAACAGAGAATGAATGATGAATGAATGATTTCCTAGGAGAGATGGATATCAGCAATGAGTGATGAACGTGAATTCAAGAAGAATATTCTAAAATAAAAGGCAACAAACACAAATTTGCGCAATTCCTGAAATTGATTGTATCAAAAATGTTGTTCAAATTAGGTATTCTGCAAAAAAATATTATATTGTCTCGTGCGTGCGAGTTTCCCGTTGCAGTCCAACATATTGAAACACCCTATACTGATTGTAAAGATAGACTCAGTAGTAAATAAAAATGATGACCCGGTATGTCTTAATGCCAGACGCTGTAATAGTAGTATAGAGGATTGAATGCGAGAAGATCGTAAAGAACATTTTGTAAATTTTATGATAAGAGACATAAAAGACGTAGCGGAGTATTTATTCCCTCGTATTAAATACAGAAAATTATTATAACAGTAATATTAATTTAATAGTATACAACAGTAAATAAGCAACTTTTCAACAAATTTTGAAATTATTTTCGTTGTAAACAGTTTTTTAATAATATACAGAACCGTACCTAATATTTAGAATGTCAAAAAGTTGACTGTTTTTATCAATAGAAGCAAATAACAATGTTTCAAATACAACCTCACTAACATCTTTCTTTATTGCTGCTATTTCGTTTTTTCCCTTGAATGCCATCTACCCCTTGAGATAGTCCTGCTGTTCCAGAACAGGTAACTCTGTCTCGAGAATATGTGGTGCAAGACATTTGTGGAGCTGTGATTTAAACGTTGTCTAAAAAATCGGTTTAATATACAACTTTCATCTTCATTATTGATATACAATTATTACTATAATTTTTTAAAATACTTATTTTCCCTCGACACAAATCATAACAAGAGATTCCGTAAAATTATTCTCGTCTTATTAGTATGATAGTATCGACTTCGCTATGATATTGGAGTACCGAAAGCCTGTTAAACCAATACCAAATTGGGTGTTTCATTGGATGGCATAACTTGTACTTAAACGCGGCACCGTGTCTCTTTCTCTACGTACACTATGGTTACAAGTAGAGGCTATAACTCACCTTGGGCAACGGCTCTGGTTCATTCTTCACGTGGGTCCCTGTGAGTTGAATAACATTGGGCAACAGAGCCCGAGGGTAATCGGTGGTCCAATGGTTGTTCATGATGAACAGGCTCATGTTCTTCTCTGTCTCTTTAACTGGTGGCGCTGCATTTCCGAAGTACTTGCGCATCAATGCTTCCTACGGACACCACGACAACAAAATTCTCACGTGAACATGTCTCACAAAATGACGAACTTACTTATATACCAAAAGAGAAATCTACGCTATGGTGGCAGGCGATATTATCCGGTTCCAACCCCATGAACTGAAGGCACTTTTGGGTGTATACATTCTAACGACCCGGATTCGTCAGATGATATTACAAGTTTATGTAGATATATATGTGAGTAAGAATAGCTTAAATAGAGACAAAAAACCAAATAATACCGATTTGAACGAAGCGCCAACAAAAGCGCGTTCTGCGAGTTGTAAGACACAGACGAAAGGTTTTTGAAATCCAATTGTGAGAACTAAGATAGTGTGAATACACCTTATGAAGTTGGTGACGCGAAACCATCGGAAGAGACGATTGATTGGCGGAATGCGCTGTGCATGAATTTTAGGAGGAGTGGGGATTAGTACTGAGAAGGTGGAAACACGACAGGTATCTGTCTCATTATTACGCGGGACATCGGAAGAGGCGGTTGATCTAGTCTCGTTATCACGCGGACCATCGGCGGTGAGAATCCAGTTTCAATCGTACGCGAACTATCGAGAGGGAACGAGTCGGTCAGAATTTCTAGTAAATTATCAAAACGTTGATTTTGAATTCGATAATTTCGAGAGGGCGTAAAGACGCAAGTTACGAAATTCAAGTTTTGTAGTATTTATCACAGTCGAAGTTNCTCCAAGTGAAGCCAGTTACGTATTGGAAAAGTTTTCCGAGTTACGAATCGTACGAATCCGAAAACAGTCGCACGTCGGTGATTGAAAGAATTTGCCGGAAAGCCGATCGCAAATGAGGTAGCACGTGGAAAGCCGCGTTGGAAGCAGTCGTCGAGTCAAGGTCTCTGTACGAGCCTAGTACAAGCTGTAGCAACCTGTGTTGGAGGAAAAGGGGTGTATCTAGCCGTGGTGGTTGGAGACGATTTCGAAGAAAATACGCTTGCTGTGAGTATACATCTCTGTGAGGCGGACATTATACGAAGTGATTACGTTAATTAGGGATTTGCATTAATTGTGTAATTCAGTGAAAGCAAGTACCTTGCAAAAGAGAAAGTTTCATTGGAATCGAGTCTGTCGCAGTTATTTTAAAATTTGGGGTTGTTTCAAGAAGAAAGAAGAGAGGAAGAGTTGTTAAAAGAACTGTTAATTGAATATCAGAAAAAAGGATTTTATTATTGCTCATTTCGTGCTTGCTTTGATATTTTTTTGACCATAATTTTTTGTATAAGTGATAAATGTAAATGCACGGATCCAGAGAATGAGCCCAATGTAATATTGCGCAATCAATTGCAAGGGATTTTCTTTTTATACTGTATTGTGTGGGTAGTAGAGTTGTGTGTTCTTGTACATGTTCTGTATATTTTTGTGCCAAACAATATTCAGAATAAATTGTTGTAATTGCATCAGAAGTGCCGAATCCTTATTTTATAACTATCATAATGCACGTTGTTGCTGACACCCAACGATAAAAGGATGCATTAGAGTATTCATTTAGGCTTGGTGCACACATTTAACTTCTATTTCAACAACAGTTGACCAATTAACGGCTCATATTGTAAACTCATAACTTCCGAGAGCAGGACGTTTTGCAGCGTTGACGGCCATGTACCGGCTCAGGGAGTCGGAGCGGTAGGTGCGATTGTAGCTTTTGGTTGGGAGGCACTTGAACTGTTGGAAGTGAGTGTGCACACATTTTATAATCCTTCACCAGTTTCTGCGTATGAATATGAATTTCGACGAAACCGAAAGGTATCAAGGAGGATTCTTTTGTTTGTTTGTTTACAAAAAAAGAGAGAGAGAAATGAACGTGCAAGTATCATTTTGTATCTAGTCACACTGTATATAGTTGGATCGTGCACTAGTCACAACAAAATNTTTGTATCTAGTCACACTGTATATAGTTGGATCGTGCACTAGTCACAACAAAATAAGACGAGCCACGAAATGTGTATCGGAGAATTTAGCCGGAAATGCATACAGATGATATAGGATGAGAATTATGTAATTGGACGCGGGATCATGTGTCACGCGAATGCATATTCTACAATGTGAAATAAATGTAAGTATGTGTGATATCTAGAAAGAGAAGGTATCTGGTAAATCAGAAGTCATAAAGTGATAAGGCAGCAGTACAGTACATTTAAAGGGTATGTGGCTGGTTAAATTGCGACACACAAAGGGAGATTACTTCTGCTGAGATAGCGATTGGCAGACAATGAACGATGTACGACCTGATGTGTCGAAGAGGTGAGGTCCGCCAAATGACGCTGGACGTATATTGACAACGTTTAAAATACCACAAAAAACTTACAATTTTTGGAGTAAAGATTACATGAACATTTTTTAACTGTTCCTGATCACTTGGAATATACAAAACGTTTTCGCAAGGTCTAATCAGCCAAATTGGATTTTAGCTTGCCTTTGTTCTATAGTTGATTTGCTCAACTTAAAAATATTAATATTAAAAAAATGTCTTGCTTCTGGTGAGACTCAGACGTTCAAACCTGCTAAGAATTACACAGTGCGCTTACCTGTGTGGGCATTACATCAGTCTCCCAAATGTAAGTCATTCTCAAGTAGACGTATGTGTTGTATATTCTTTGCCAGAACGTCATGCGGTCTGAATATTTATGCAGAAGTTCTGGGTTCACGGTTGGATTGTTAGGATTTCCAATTGCATTGTAGGCATTCGTAATTCCTCCTAACGATAGGACTCCAATTATAGGAGGGGAACCAACAGTATGAATGAGTCCAAAATAAGCTTCATAAGCAATCCACTCCAGGAATACTAGATCGAAGTTCTCATTTCCATTTTTTCTATGGACGAAGGATATTAAAATAACATTTAACTAATCTTTTCCAATAACACAAAAGCAACATTATTTTCTTAATATTAATCTCGAATTTTTCTGCAAATTATATCTACGATGCACTTTGGAATAATAAATGGATAACAACGTATTTATTAAATAATATATTCTATAAGTATTAAATTTGCCACTGCACTTCCGAATTTGATAAGAATGGATTGAATGGTCTCTTGATTTTTGGCGGACATTAACTTAGTTCTTTATCCTCCATGTAGTTATACGCAGTGTGCAACTGTTATTTTGACAGTTAGATTTATTATTTTATATAATTCCTACATCAGGGCCACTATAAAGATCCTTTTGTGCTATTTGTTACGAATCCCATCCGCTGGCCAAGACTTTTGTCCGGTTTGCCTTTGGGCAGAGGTGGATTTTTATATAGGACTTCCAGTCACAGTTGTTATGGCTGCAGCGTTAATACAATTTTAAATAAATATTTTTATGTTATAAACAATGCATTTTGTCAAAAAGGCTGAAGGCTTTTAGTAACTGCATATGACCACGTGGCAGGCAACGAACTCTTCGCAGACGAGCATTGGACCATCCCATCAACTCCGATCAAGGGTCTAAATGCAGTGACGGAAATAAAAAGAAGAATTAATAATCATTGGATAATTTAATAGTTTTATGACATTTACATAACAACAGTATTTAGTACTTTAATACAATTTATATTTATCTCTAATTAGAAATTAGTATGTATCCGTATTGAAAACATGGCTACATTTCATTCAAATCTTCATTCGGAGTAATTCCCAATTAAGCAAATTGTGTTACGCATTCCAAAACTTAATTAACGCAGTTAGTCCATTTATATTCCGTAGCGTATATTTTGCAAACGTTTACTCCCATTTACATTACGGCATTACCTTCTGGGGTAATTCCGGTCAGAGTATTCAAACTTTCAGAATTCAGAAGAGGATAGTTCGGATAATTTGTAAATCTCACCCCCGAAACTCTTGTAAACCTTTATTCAAGGAACTAAATATANTTCAAGGAATTAAATATCTTAACACTTCCCTGCATTTATATTTATGAAACGGTCGTGTTTGTTAAGACCGAATTACTGAAGCACCACCCTTGCTTTATACGAAACAGTCTCGTTCACGAACACAATACTCGCAATAGTAATAATATTCATCGCCCTAGAGTGTCAACCACTCTTTGCCAAAACGGACCTTATCATTCGGGAATCGTACTATATAATTCCCTTCCCAAGAATATAAAAGATATTATAAAATTGAATTTCTTCAAATCCGCGGCTAAAACTATCTCCTGCACCAGTGCTTCTACACTGTAAAAGAATTTATTAATTTTAATAAAAGTTTAATTCGTCTTGTACTTTATCAAGCTATTGTTGTAGTACTTTTAAAATAACTTATACTAATTTCAAAAACTCTTTTCTTGCATGATTGTGTTGTCTCATGGCTCATATTAATTTAGTTTTATGTGTAGTCAACTTTGGTACTGTTGTGTACATAAATCCTGTATCCCCTTCCTGACCCGCGTTTTTCTCCGTTTTTCCTCCGGATGGAAGCGGATTTATTATACAGGTTCTCTAGTCTTTGTCTAGGGGCGTGTTTATTGTAACAATAAATCGTGAATTTAGTGTTATTATAATTCTTATGATTTTTAAACACTATACTCAGAATAATCTATAGTTCGATAATAACTGGTACATGTAATTTTTTGGCGTATAATTACAAACATATTGATATTCTATTAGTATTTTATTTCGCAGCTAACTTTTTATCTTATCTAGGAACCTATGCTGAATTTTTTTGAATCCGCCTCTGCGTTAGGGCCTTTGATCGGAATTGATGGGATGGTCCCTTGCTAGCTTCCGGAGAGTAAATTTGTTTATTGTCCTCCACGTGGTCATACGCAGTTTGTACTGTTTTTGACAATAAATTATTGTTATTAATCTTTAAAAAAAGTGATAGTGAATTAATTGCTTAAATGAATTTGTAATGTTGGGTTGAAAATAAATCGTTGGGATACAGAGAGGGAACTTGGTGAAATTTTGAATTTTTAAACTTTATTTCGGTTTAATTTCTTCGATTTGTTATTGTGAATATTACGATTTAACTTCCCTGAAAGTCAAATTGACTATTCAGAGTGAGGCTTTATTTTTATAGAGCTATATTCAGAGAAGTGCATATACTTTAAAATCATGCCCTTTACGGCAATCGATGATAAACAAAAGTGTGTTTGCGATACCCAGTGTTCAATCATAGTTTAACCCCGGAAGAACTAAGACATCCCCAACGGGTGATAAAGGAGCCAGGCGGCACACTATGCCGTGTGCGCATAACGACTGGTTTCACACGTAACTACATGTGACGGTTCGTTATGCATATCTTCCAATGTGTACAGTTGTCGAAAGCGTACGGGTGGAGTAGTGGTTAACACCTTTACGATCAGAGAAGGAGACCCGCTTTCGATTCCCGGCTCGTGGCCATTTTCATCTGACCGAAAATAATGACAAGGTTTCATAACTGTATTGATACTATTTTATTGTTTTTATTGTTTTGCTGAAGGGCCTAACTGAAGAGCCGGAAGGTTTTTTTACTCACAGAAAAATCACTGGCTTGAGTGATAGGGAAATGAGTGTTATAATTATGGTACGAAGGAACCTCTGCTCGCAGTAAACTTGAACTTACAATGGAAGATTTAACAAGCGCAGGTCGAATGTGGTCCTGGTTTTTTTCACACTGTTACATATTGATTTAGTATGTCCAGTCATAGTATTGGCGACGACGACACACTGGAAGGAACAAAATAAGATTACGAAAAACCAATTCTTTTGCATGGCGAAGTGCCATTTTCGTAGGTGTTGTACAATTTGGCAAACGGACGGGCTGTGACAGTCTAATAATGTAAACTTCTTTCAATGTACTTCCTACTATTAATTTAAATCATGAATGTTGAAATACTATTTCAAATAATGGTTAGTTCTTTTTTCTTCATTTATTTCTCATTTCATTTAATAAACTGTTTTTTCATCAATGGTCATAATATAAAGGAAAAGTATAACTAATCTGAAAACTGAAAAAAAAATACTTTTAGTGTTTCTGTGAGTGTTAATATACATTGAAGCGAACTTATAACAAAAAATGTATCGTTTTGCTCACCCCATTTTTTTCTATTGCAGTAATATCGCACTGATACTTTGAATGATACAAAAAACGAAATTTGTTTCGAAAATTTAATACATGAAACAAGAAATAACACTTTACTACTAAGGTCCCATAAATGTGTAAGATGTATCAGTTATAAGGCGATAGAATTCGTATTTTGTTGTAATTCTGAGATTCAGTATCGGATAATTATATCGAGGTGATATTACGGCACGCAATGCAAAACTTATGGAAGCTGTCTGTGACTTTTTACAACTGCAATAGTAGAACCTGTAGTGCAAACAATTTTGTCGTTCCTCATGATTTTCCGAAATGCGAAGGTAAAATAGACGCCAAAAATTGCGCTAACCCATCGATATTTGTTTCAATACCAAACAGTGTTCCATCGTCACTAATATTTTCACAGGACATATTAACACTCAACATGCTTCAGTATTTCAAAAATTAAAACCACCTTGTACATGCGCTTGTTGAAAGTTCCCTTGTGACTAGAATCGTGAAACGACGTAATTTAATGTGTATGACTCACAATTGTGAAGAGGGGATGAAATCCTCGTTCTTCAATCCAAGAGATTTAGCCGCGCAGCGACGTTTGCCTATTCTCGGGTTCGTTGTCTCAAGGACGCTGAATTGCCACGGCTCATCGCTCTGGATATATGACTTGTTTATGCGAAAATCGATGCATCGGAAAGAATTCTCACCGTCGGATGTCGTTAGATTGGTTACTCCACTCAGTAGTAACACAGAGTCCAGTGCTAGGGCGTATGCAAGCGGGGGCGAGAAGGGGCAGTTACCCCACCTTGAGAGTTGGGGCAGATACCTAATTTTCCTTATGGAACATTTACTAAAAGAGGTTGTTTAAAAATTGTTTATAGTTTAACAAAAATGTTTTAAAATATGTTATTTTAAGTAAATGGTGTCTTTTTTACACGGAGTCAGTCAACGCAGCGGATAATATAACGTTACTATCACTGTACATTACCATGGTTGAGTTATTCATATATTTGAGTGAAATTAATGTAATGATTTAATAGTTAAGGTTAATTTGCTATAGCTGTATCAGATTTATGTGGTCATATTTTTACGAGAAGATAACTATTATTTTTCTTTTCTTAAAAGATTGCAAGTCATAATTTTGTCTTGGGACGCACTAATGTTAAATCCACCTTCGGGTTTCTTGTTCGGAATTGAGGAGATGGTACCTGGGTTGTTTCCAGATAGTAAATTAGTTTATTGTCCTCTACGCGGGCATAGGCCGTCTGTAACTACTTCTTTGAAAAAAAATCATGTGTAAATAACAATGGATTCTCTTCATTCAACATATGGGTCCTATACCACATGTAAACGATAGTGATTGATTGTATTTATTTTTTTCAAAATCTATAATATTCAAGAACTTACTTGAGAAAATCATTGAACTGTGTCGAATTCAGCTGCTCTTCGACCAAGTGCGGAGTGATCTTGGTATTCGCCTGTATGAAAGCCACCCCTGTACTATCCGCCATTGAAGGAAACTCAATACTTTTGCGGAAAGTCGGGTAAGTGAATGAGAAGTCAATGTCAGTGTAGTTCGCTACTGGCTCCTGGAAAATCAAGACTACTCAGTTAAATCTTTCCATTAAATGACTACAATTATATGCGTTTAAAACATAAGTAAAACAAATTTTTCGTCTCTATTTCCTCTGAAGATTTTCCAAAATAGGTTTTCTAAGTGCTATATTCTCCAGTTACGTCATTAGTCATTAACATTCTCAAGCTAAATCATACCATATTCTGTTAAGGGAGTAATAACTATGTCTGTTCATTTCCCACAAAATCAACAATTTTTAACTTTTCAGTACCGTCAGATTTATGACCAGACTAGATGATTACCTGGCGTTGCTCAGGAGTTTTTTCTTTGATAAATTTTCTTTTCCTCACGATAGTGCACACACACACACACACACA